>SJYQ01005458.1:4646-117430 GCA_006410935.1 Redunca redunca
TGCTTCCTGACCTGCATATAGGTTTCTCAAGAGGCAGGTCAGGTGGTCTGGTATGCCCATCTCTTTCAGAATTTTCCACAGTTTATTGTGATCCACATAGCCAAAGACTTTGGCATAGTCAATAAAGCAGAAATAGATGTTTTTCTGGAACTCTCTTGCTTTTTCCGTGATCCAGCGGAAGTTGGCAATTTGATCTCTGGTTCCTCTGTCTTTTCTAAAACCAGCTTGAACATCTGGAAGTTCATGGTTCACATACTGCTGAAGCCTGGCTTCGAGAATTTTGAGCACTACTTTACTAGTGTGTGAGGTGAATGCAATTGTGCGGTAGTTTGAGCATTCTTTGGCATTGCCTTTCTTTGGGATTGGAATGAAAACTGACCTTTTCCAGTCCTGTGGCCACTGCTGAGTTTTCCAAATTTGCTGGCATATTGAGTGCAGCACTTTCACAGCATCATCTTTCAGGATTTGAAATAGCTCAACTGGAATTCCATCACCTCCACTAGCTTTGTTCGTAGTGATGCTTTCTAAGGCTCACTTGACTTCACATTCCATAGATAGGGATAAATGGACACTTTATACTCAGACCAGGACTCCTGCAGGCTTTGTCTTCACGCATCACGTAGAGAAGGATCTTCATATGAACCTAGTGCATCTGATGAGAGTGAATGGAGATAAATGGGCTGTTGAAGTCCCGGTGGCTGGAGCTGTGTTAATTATTTGTGTTGCATCTTGGAACCTTTCCTCCTCAGTAACTCAGGGGGTAGGTGTTACTTTCCTAGTTTCCAGATGAGGAAAGGGAGGCCCATTGAGGGGTTATATAGCTAGTCGGTTACCACTGGGCCAGTGTTTTGTAAGGTATAAAATCATGTCAAATTAGCTTATGTATATTAGCTTTAAGCACATAAATTATGTTACATCTGTAACATAGTAGATGTATTATAGGATAATATATGGTAATATGGTATGTAATATAAAATATACATAATACATTACAACATACTGTGTTAATACAGTACATTATATATTATGTGTTAGTACATCTCCTTATATATTGAGTAAACTTTAAATTATATATCAATAAAAATAGCTTTAGGATTCCAAAACTTAATAAGCCTCATTTTGTTTCCTCATGAGGAAGTGATATATGTTGTGTGGGATAGGGAGTGTGTTATTTAGCGGCAGAGAAAGCATAGAATGAGAGAATGGGGTTACTGGTTGCTGGTCCTGATGCTACCAGTAGCTGGATATCACTTAGAATCTCTCTTTTTCTCACCTATGAATTGAGAGGATTGGGGTCAGTCTTAAGGAGTTCTTCCTGTGATGTAGCTCAGCTTTGCAGATGAGTTGAGGCAGCAGTCTCCGCGGCTGTCAGTTGACAGAGAAGCTGAGTCCATGCGCTCTGCATCCTAACTTCCTCTTCTCTTCTGAGAAAGGAGTCATGGTTTCTCCTTCAAAGATCACAGCTTTTGAGCTGTCGCTTTCCCTTTGCTGTCTCCCCTCCATTCTGCTTTGGGTCCTGAGCTACAAGTAACTGTTCAGCTACAAACCGTTCCGTGTTCATTGATGTTTCCCGAGGGCCTCAATTGGTGCTGGGCCTGGTCAGCCTTGTTGGGTGGCTCAGTAACACCTAGGCGCTCACAGTTCTGTGCAAAGGCAAATGCTTATTCTGGAGCACTGGACAGTTGTGCAAGGTACCTGTGGGGGGCACAGGAAGGGTCCTGTTGGGTAGGCAGAGTTGGCGTGGAATGACTTTAGGATGTTTTGAGCTGAAGTTTGAAAGGCAGTTCTCTCCCGAGGTGTGAAGGCATTGTAGGCAAAAATAAAGGCAAAGAGATGGCAGCGAGTGGCCATTGTGGGTAGAGAGCAGGTTGTGAAGGGTTGAGGGAAAGCCATGGAAGCTGCGGTTGGAGAATGAGGCCATAAGCAAAAGAAGGGGAAGTCTTGAATGCCACGCAGAAAACTTTGGCCTTTCTTGTCAACAGAGGTAGCTGTTGAAGGACTTGAAATGAGAATTACCATAATCATTTCTATTTTAGGAGGGATATTGATGATGCCATGAATTAGGGCAGGGGAAACAGGATGGGAGAAGGGATGGCAAATTCATTAGCTGTTTAGGAGTTGAGGAGGTCACGGCTCAGAGAATGAGGGAGAGAGAAGGGTTGAGAACTCCTGAGTTTTGATTTAGGAAGCTGGGTGGAGGTGGTGTCACGAATGAGATAAGGAAAGCAAGAGGACGCAGAGGTCTTTTTTGGCAAATGTGAATTCAGCTTGGGTCATGTTGGGTTGGCGGGGCTTGTGCTCTGTCCCTGGAGAGGTGTCCACTGGGCAACTCAGTGTTTAGGTCTGCCTTTTGGGATACAGGTCTTGGACTGGAAATAATGGGTTTAGAATTCATTAGTTAATCAACAGCAGTTATCAATAAAACATCAGGGGAGTGGATGAGAGTACCGCCAAGAGCACGTGGAGTGAGAAGAAATCAAGGCAAAGAACAGAATGTGGAGCCCTCTGCATATAAGGGTGGGCAGGGGAGGACTTCCCGGTGGCTCAGTGGTGAGAGATGTGGGTTCCACCTCTGGGTCGGGAAGATTCCCCTGGAGAGGGAAGTGGCAACTCACTCCAGTATCCTTGCTTGGGAAATGCCATGGATAGAGGAGCCGGGTGGGTGCAGTCCACGGGGTCGCAAAGAATCAGACTTGACTTAGCGACTAAACACCACCACAGGGGAGGGGGAAGCCTGCAGAAGAGATGAGACTCAGGCAGAATCCTAGGACCAGCAGGAAGGAGATGTTGGAAAAGTGGTGTGGGAGGGTGGGGGGTGGGTTTCTGGAAGCCGGGAGTGATGCTAAAGGGAAGTCATAAATTAGGTGCTTTGTAAATAGAAAAGATGTTTATTCATATGAATATCTTGCTCAGTTGTGGCTGACTGTTTGCCACGCCATAGACTGTAGCCCAGCAGGCTCCTCTGTCCATGGGATTCTCCAGGCAAGAATAGTAGAGTGGGTTACCATGCCCGCCTTCAGGGCATCTCCCCAACCTAGGGATCGAGCCCACTTCTCTTGTGTCTCCTGCATTGGCAGGTGGATTCTTTATTACTGGTGCCACCTGGAAGCCTGTATAAATACAGAAGGTTATTTATTTGATCAGTGATGACTTTTGCCTGGTATTGGGTTACAAGTCAGTCAGTGGAGTGTTAAGGAAGTAGAAACTGGAAGAAGGTCCCTGAGGATGTAGCGGTGGCAGCGGGTAGGGTTGTGGGGGTAAGGGAGGGTTGTTTCTTCCTGTTACTTAAACCTTTTTGATGATTTCTGCTTCACCCTCGTCTAGTCAGACAGTGAGTCTGGCAGTGAAGGGGATGTCTGAGCGTAACCTTGATTTTCAACACTTCCTGGATTTGAATCCTGGCTTCATTATTGACAACCTGTATGATCCAGCACGAGTTATTTAATCTGGCTTTGCTTCAGTCTCCTCACCTATACAGTGGACATAATAAAAGTATCTCATAGGATTGTGAAGGATTAAATGAGTCAAATACTTGGTTTAACATCAGTGCCTGGCACCTAATAAGCACTCGGTGAAGGTTAACTTTTTTTTTAAAAACAACTTTATTGTGGTGTAATTTACATATAATAAAATTCACCTGTTTTTGTGTATAGCACTTTCTAATGAATTTACAGACTTGTGCAACCATCACTACTTCCAGTTTTAGAACATTTTCATCACCCCAATAAAATCTCTCATGCCCATTTCCAGTTAATCTCCATTCTCATTCCAGCCTTAGGAAACCACTTATCTAAGATATTTTCCATCTGTACAGAGTTCCCTTTTCTGAGCATTTCAGGTAAATGGAATTATACAGTATGTGGCCTTTTGTCCCTGGCCTCCTTAACTGTTTTTCAGGTCTGTCCTTATTGTAGCTTATTTCAGAATGTCACTTCTTTTTATCGATGAATTCTAGTCCGTTGTATGGACGTATAACGTTTTGTTTATCCATTCACCAGAAGATGGATGTTTCCACTTTTGCTGTTACGAATAGTGCTGCTCTGCACATTCCTGTGCAAGTCTTTGTGTGGACATATGCTTAATAGCTTCTTAATTGGTCCTTTAGCCTCCTTCAGGGGTCCTCCTGCTTCTGTTCTCATCCCCCTCCAATCTGTTCTTCACACTGTAGCTAGAGTGATCTTTCTAAAATGTAAGTCTCACTGTGTCATTACCCTGCTTAAAATCCTTCAGTAGTGCCTAGCTGCCCTCAGGATCAAGTTCAACCTCCTGACTTGAAGGATTTATTTACTAAGAGTCTTCAAAACCAGAATCTTATTTCCCTCTCCACCTTCTGTTTCATTGAGCCCCCTCCTCAACTTCCTGCTTCAGCCATTCTTTTCTTCATCCATATTGTTTCATTTATTTAACCATTCACTTATTAACTAGGCTTATTGAGGCTCTGGGGTATAGTACTGGACAGGACACCCATGCTTTCCTGGAGCTTTGTTTCCAGTGAGCAAGACAGGCAATAAATAGGAAAGTATCAGATAGTGTTAAGTGCTATAAAATGAGTGAAAGTCCCTCTGTCCTGTCCGACTCTTTGTGACCCCAAGGACTATATAGTCCATGGAATTCTCTAGGCCAGAATACTGGAATGGGTAACCTTTCTCTTCTCCAGGGTATCTTCCCAACCCATGGATCGAATCCAGGTCTCCCACATTGCAGGTGGATTCTTTATTAGCTGAGCCACAAGGGAAGCCTGATAAGAAAATAATAAAAGGATGATATGATACCTAGGGGTTAGAGGTGCTGGTGACTCAAATCTCCTGGCCTGAGGGTTCCTTGTTGCCTCCATGCTATTGCCAACTGCCTGTTTGATATTTCCACTTGCTGTTAAGCCCTGCTGCTTAATGGTAGCTTCATGTGCTTTTTTCTTTTTAATTTTTAGAATGGTTGATTTTGGCTGCGCTGAGTCTTTGTTGGTGCGCATAGGCTTTCTCTAGTTGCAGTGCTCGGACTTCTCATCACGGTGGCTTCTCTTGGAGATGAGCGCAGGCTTTAGGGCGTGCAGGCTTCATTAGCTGTGGCTTCTGGGCTCTGGAGCACGGGCTTAGTAGTTGCTACTAGTTGTGGCACATGGGCTTAGTTGCCCTGGGGCTTGTGGAGTCTTCCCAGACCAGGGATTGGCACCTGCATTGACAGGTGGCTTATTGACGACTGGACCACCAGGGAAATCCTTATACCCTCTTCTTAGAGTATTCTTATCCGACTCCTTCTGTTCCTAAGTACTGTTCATCCTTCTTAAACTCTTGCTCAGCTCCGCTCCCAAAGCCTGGCTAGATGCCCTGCCCGTCTTGCCCATTGTGCTGTCCTTCCATTATAGGCCAACTGACTTAAGTAACATTCTTCGCATTATATTGAAATGCATGGTGGTTGTCTGTTTCTTCTTCTCTTTAAGCAACTTGACTGTTAGAATCAACTGTTAGAATACTTGAAGTCTAGCCTAGTTCCTGGCACGAGTTGGTGCGTAAAGAAATCTATTGAAAGAGGGATTGTTTGTGGTTAGCCTTGAAGGGAGGGAGGGCGGGAGGGNACCATTTCATTTGGGACTCGGGGGAAGGAAGGCGCTAAGGCCTGCTGCAAGTGTAAATTAATTTGGAGGATGAGGGAGGAAAGTTGGAGGAGTTCTGATGGCTTACATTTTCTCAGAGATTACAATTCCGTGCACAGTATAGAATGAGGGGAAGAGTCATTTATAATGAGCAATGCATTAGAAGAAATGAAGAAGCAGTGCTGTGGGGTGCATCTTGAAACCTTTACACTCTTCGTGGTTTTAGCTTCACAGCGATCAGGTTTAGTCCGATTTCTTCAAGCCATTCGTTACACACATTGCCATGGATGACTGGCTTACTTGGATGCTATTGTATTGTTTTCTTTCTTGTTCTCTTATAATTGATTTTATTTTGATGTTGCTCTTTTCAGCTTTCGGAAAATGTGATTGATCGTATGAAGGAAACCTCTCCATCTGGCCCGAAGTCTCAGCGGTATTCTGGTACTTATGGTGCCTCAGGTATTTCAGAGTTTGAATTTCTGAGTTCTTAGTAGAAAACCTTTAAGCAGTGAAAGTTCCCTCGATAGTCAAGTTCTCCTGTACTCTGTGTTGTTGCTTGGATGCTTTTTTTACAGGAGAATTGTCTTCCTTTGGTATTCATGGGGAACTGTTTCTGGGACCCTCTTGAATACTGTAGTCCATGGATGCTCAAGTCCCTTGTATAAGACAGGTAGTATTTGCCTATAATCTATGTACATCCTCCCATGTATTGATCATTTAAATCTTGTTTAGATTATTTATGATACCTAATACACTGTAAATGCCATAGAAATAATTGCCTGCATGAAAAATTCAAGTTTTGGGTTTTTTGGGTTTTCCAGAACTGGTTTTTTTTCTTCTCCCTGAATAATTTCAGTCTGTGGTTGTGGAATCTGTGGATGTGGAACTTGCAGTTACGGAAGGCCAGCTGTGTTAGCAGTTAGTATTGGGGTTTCTTTTAAAATGCTTTGATGTAAGGCAGAATGAATCTACTTTCAAACAGTCTTTGGAAATTTTTTTTTTCTCTTCCAGCTCCTGAATCCTCTGTTAGGCTTTGGAAGGTTATTTCCTAGCTTTTTGTGTAAAATGAATGATGTATAAGTGGTATTAGAGGTTTGGGAGTAAATATTTATTAAAAAAAATTGAACTTAGAAAATACTGATTTATTGTTTCCAGATGTTGAAATATCTCTAATGATTTTACTTTGTAATGGATTTCTTTAATAAGCAGTTTATTCCTTCAGAGTCTTAATTATTGATGAAAATATGTTAAAAGAAATCCATGGAGGATTATTGTCTCATTTTATCTGTGGCTCCTGGGGGATAAGAGGTTGTTTTTCTTTCCTCTCTCCTACCCCCATCCATCGATTCATCTACCTAAACTTACTGAGCACCTGCTATGCGTCTGGCCCTGTTCTTGTTGCCACCAAATTTGATGGATGGACATGCTGTGTTTTGGTGAAATGACAGCAGGGAAGTAGTTGGGATGATTCATTGTGAACTAAATGAGAATTTTCATTATTTATTAGAAAGGAGTATTGGGTGGTAAATCTAGCTGCAGACTGAAATACCTTGAGAAAGATGAGCTCCTGCACAGATGCCTCACTTGGCAGCATTTGTGACCCTCTTACTAATCATTAAATTGATAACCACAAGTTGAACTTCTGATGCGTTCAGAGCAGAAGGTGCTGAGATGAATAAGAAATAGTTCTTGTCCTTTTAAAACTTCTTGTTTGGTAGGAGCATTAAGAAGAGTTCGTAGTTCATGAAGGTTAAATAGTAAGTGGCCACTCACTCTGCCAGGAACCCTTTCTTTGACTTCTGGGCCACACTCTTGGTTTTCCTTCTACCTTATTTGGATTCTCCAAAAGTTGGCTTAAAGCTCAACATTCAAAAAACAAAGATCATGGCATCTGGTCCCATCACTTGATGGCAGATAGATGGGGAAACAGTGGAAACAGTGACAGAATTGAATTTTGGGGGCTCCAAAATCACTGCAGATGGTGACTGCAGCCATGAAATTAAAAGATGCTTGCTCCTTGGAAGAAGTTATGACCAACCTAGATAGCATATTGAAAAGCAGAGACCTTACTTTGCCAACAAAGGTCCGTCTAGTCAAAGGTATGGTTTTTCCAGTAGTCGTGTATGGATGTGAGAGTTGGACTATAAAAAAAAAAGCTGTGCACTGGAGAATTGATGCTTTTGAACTGTGGTGTTGGAGAAGACTCTTGAGAGTCCCTTGGACTGCAAGGAGATCCAGCCAGTCCATCCTAAAGGAAATCAGTCCTGAATATTCATTGGAAAGACTAATGTTGAAGCTGAAACTCCAATACTTTGATCACCTGATGTGAAGAACTGACTCATTGGAAAAGACCCTGATACTGGGAAAGATTGAAGGGGATGACAGAGGATGAGATGGATGAATGGCATCACTGACTCAATGGACATGAGTTTGAGTAAACTCCGGGAGTTGGTCAGAGAAGGCAATGGCACTCCACTCCAGTACTCTTGCCTGGAAAATCCGATGGATGGAGGAGCCTGGTGGGCTGCAGTCCACAGGGTCGCTAAGAGTCAGACATGACTGAGTGACTTCACTTTCACTTTTCACTTTCATGCATTGGAGAAGGAAATGGCACCCCACTCCTGTGTTTTTGCCTGGAGAATCCCAGGGACGGGGGAGCCTGGTGGGCTACTGTCTGTGGGTTTGCACAGAGGTGGACACAACTGAAGTGACTTAGCAGCAGCAGCAGCCAGGGGTTGGTAATGGACAGGGAGGCCTGGCATGCTGCAGTCCATGGGATCTCAAAGAGTCTGACACTACTGAGCGACTGAGCTGAACTACGTACATGCTCAGTCTAGTCTTTGCCGATTTCCACTAATGTCATCAGATTGCATACCTTTTGAATCATTATGTACTCGACTCTCAAAACTCTGTCTCTAGCCCTGACCTCTCCCTGCAACTGCCATCTCAGATAACTGCCTTCTTCAGATTGCCCCTTAGATTTCTTCAACTTAACACATCCAAAGCAAACCTTTCTGTTCTTCAGAGTTGCTTCTCTTTAATCTTTCCCAGTAAAGGGTGCTGGGATTCACCCTTGTTTCCTCCTTTTTTTTTTTTTATTCTTCTATTAGACCATTAGCTGATCTTATCAGCTCCATCTCCCTCCAAAATAGGTTTGGAGGTGGTCTTCGCATATCCATCTTCACTGCTGCCTCTCCAGTTGAAATAGCCACCATCTCTTATCTTTCAGTGAAGCCTCTTAACTGGCTCCCCACTTCCACCGTTGTCCTCCGTGTGTGCTCTGCCATGCACAAGAGGCTGCAGCAGCCTTTAAAAACATAAACCAGCTCATGTCACATCCCAGTGGTGATTCGCCACATACTTACAATATAATTTGAATTGCTTTATTGGCTTCTGGTGTACACCATGACTGATCCCTTTCTCTTTCCAAAATCATCTTTTGATACATGGGGATTTTTAAAAATTGGAATTTGATCTAAAATATGCTTTGTTCTTGGTTGATTTCTTTTTTACGTATTGTGTTAAGGAGATGGGATGATGCTATGCACTGATGATGAAATAGTGAAAAAGAACATTTAAGTAATGTTTATTATGTGCCAGGTACTCTGTTAAATCCTTTATGTCTATCTTATGTCATCTGTACAACCCTATGAGGAAGGTACTATATTAAATCATTTTACATGGGAGGAATTTGAGACTTGAAGTGATTATCTTGCCCAAAGTCACACAGCTGGTGAGTAGTGGAGGTAATAGTTGACTTCAAGTCTATTTGACTCCAGAGCAAATGCTGTAAAGCACTGTTTTATTGTAGTCTGAATGAAGCCTTGCTTCATATGTAAAAAGGATGTGAGAGAAACTAGGGAAAGAGGTGCTTTTTAGTGATGTTCTGCTAGAGTTTAAGAAAGCACTTTCTTTTTCTGATTGTTGGTTTTTCTAGCTTTTCCCTATGTCGGCTCTCGTTCACAGTGAGATGAAGGAGAAGGAAGTGTTTTCCTTCTTGGCTTGGTTTCTTAAACTGGTACTTTGAGAGAATGGGTGAAGGTGGAAAGACTTTCCCTCAGTGCCCATGGTGTGGCCTTGCGGAGCCTCACACTGACTTTGTGATGAGTTCTGGCTGTGCTGAGGGATCCTTCCCGTCCCATTTCTCTGTTTGATGTGACTGATGAACTCGTTGGTCCATGACCAACCTGGGCACTGAACGCTCTTTGAATGCTATCTTGTGTTTTGTTGGTTGGGCTAGAACGACACCGTCTCAGTGGTAGCCATTTGTCACATGTGGCTATTCATATTTAAATTAAAACCAATTAAAATGAAGTAAAATAAAGATTTCATCTCTTCGGTGCTCGGTGACTGCCTGTGGCTAGTGGCGCCATGTTGGGCAGTGCAGGCAGAGGACATTTTCATCTTTGCAGAAAGTTCTTTTGCACAGCTTTAGAATTTTCGCGCTTCATTAGATGATTTTAATGATGCAGTGACTGTGATAGTGGAGCTAGATGGCTCTTTGTGTTTGTGAATCTAGTTTCCTGCATTTTCTACATCCCAGCTTCCCCAGGACTGCAGGTAAATGGAAGCTTTAGGAAATATTTCAGTTAATACTGCCTTCACCCCAGTCTTTAGCACAGCTTTCTACGTAACCTGTGTGTTATGAGTGTATTGGAGGAATTGATTTCTTAGACTCAGAGAGGTTGGTGAACACGTGTGTACCCTCATATTGCCATACAAGCACTTGCTTTTTCTGTCTGCACCTTGATGTGAAAAAAGCTCAGCAAGGCTAATAGTGCCAACTCTTTGAGAATATTTCCCTTACCCATGCCAACCTAACCCAAGAAAAGAACTAAGATTTGACATACTGTTTTAAAAAGATATTGCCTTTAGGTTCAGAATGCAATTAGACAATGATTGTGCAAATTAGCAAAGATTTATTCTTCTTAAAATTTAAAGAATATGTTTATAAAAGTAGCCTCAAAGTTTATATTCTCTTTCTCATTTGGGGTTTTAGTTCATACCCAATAATAGATTTCTTAAGATTTATAATTTAGATGTGTTATGAAATAATTTTTCAAGTCTACAAAAATAATATTGATAAAAATGTCACCAGCTTTTTCTGCATTTTTCAGTGTCAAGTAAATTATATATTAAATGTGAGTTGAATTTTTAATGTTTGTTAAAATGCTTTCTTCCTTGTAGGACTGTTAATTTATACCAGCCCTCTAGGCTATTCATATGTGTGAATATAGGACAGAGTTGATGGTCTGAAAATGCTAGGATTTCTGTGTATAGGAACTAAATTTTGTTGTATATATAGTTTTGAGAATATAATTTATGCTGTTAAGAAAGTGATTTCCTCTGAAGACTTTACTGAAATTATTTTTTGCCCAACCTTGAACCAGATCAATGACTTGTTGCAGTAAGTATTTGCATGTAAAGCTGTTCAGGCAAAATAATATACTGTGTGACACACAACAGATTGTAATGCCACTTTAATAAATGAACGTGCTCTAAAGAACTTAACTGTGTCCTTGCTGCCTCAAATTCTCCACTGTGTTATGTGCTATCTCAACTACACTGGCTTTTTTTCATACCAGGGGAAATTATTTTTTTCAGACTGACATAAGGGATTGTTGTTGTTGTTCAGTTGCTAAGTCATGTCTGACTTAAAGGGTTACCTTTTCATGAACATCTTGCATTTTTCAGTGTTGGATATTGATTTTTTTTTTTCCTTTCCTCCTTGATCCTTTAGTTTTTCTGGCTTATAGGGAGGTCAGACCTCTCATGTTTGATCCCACCTAATACTGAGGAAACCCTGTCCCCAAGTCAGTATGAAAAAAAAACAGGCAGGAATAATACTAGGAGGCTCTTTGTTGGTTTCCTAAGCTGCTAGCAACCAGATGAAAAGGATGAATCTGGGCAAAAAGACAAAGGAGCTCACTTGTATTATTATCCTCACTGTGCAAGGTTCTCTGTACCTTTCTTGTCATTGGGAAGAAAAAGAAAGATTTGCTGATTTGCTTTAAGTGTATAACTGAGATCACTAAGTATTTGGCAGCCATAACAAATCGCAGGAAACCAATTTAAGCAGGAAATAGCACAGCCCAAACGAAACAGCCAATTTACGGAAACAGATTTGTCTATACGTTCTATGTATTTTTCTCCCAGCATCTGGCCCTCCTAGTTCTTTTTAAACAGCTCTTTCAGGCTCATTTAGACCTAGTATTGTAGGGAGAGTTCACAGTAACGAGCTGCACTTATTCCTTGGACTTGAGCTGCAAGAACTGAAGGGGGTTGCAGTGTCTCGGTCTCCAGCTTTCAATATGTGAAAGTTTGTTGATGCCAGTGTCTTGACACTGCCCTGTGTTGATGTTGTTGTTGTTTTTTAAAATGTGTCAAATAACACTTCATAAAAGGAAGAAATGTATACACTATTGATTTAAAGCTATGATTTAAATCAAATTCTTTAGTCAGTATATTCTGCTCTTAAAAAGAAATCCATAAACCATCTACATTTAATGGATGGTTGAACTCCATCAATCAACAGGTGTTAGCAGGGACATGATCTTTGACTTTGAGGAACTATTAGTTTTGTCAAATCATGTTTAACATTATAGTGTAATGAATGAGTACTAATGTAGTATCCCTCATCTGCTCAGTTAAGATTTTGGAGTAGGTGAATGAATATCTAAGTGAGATAGAACAGATAAAAGGTCTAGGAAGTGCTTTAGGACTTCAGCAGAAGAAGATCAAGAGTTTGGGCGGCAGACCATCCAGGGAAGTGGACTTGAGCCAAACCCTGAGGATAAGAAGGGTCGGGGTATTGGTGCTGAAGGTGTTCCCGGCAGAATCAGTGCAGATCAAGAGTTCAGACCAGATAAGAGGTTCCAGTCGGGGTTCTCATGGGAGGGAAGGTTGGGGGGAACTTAAGTTTAATCTTATCCTATAGGGTTTAGTGGCTACTGAGCTGCTTCATTCAATTTTAAGATGCAAGTTTAGAAAATTGCATTAGTTGCTACTTTTCAAGTATACTCAGTCATTAATAACATTTTTATGCCTAAAAATGCAGTGCTGATTTTCTCCTTGATATTTTTATATTCAACAAAGAAATCTAAATGGTAAAAACGTGTTTTCAACCGTAGCACTAAATGAACCCAGTTTCATTTTCTTGAAAAAATAAGCAGTCTCATAAGCATTTTTATTTGTCCTTAGCTGACCTTATAGCAAAAAAAAAAAAAAAAGGGAAAGAATATTCAGCTACTTGAGGCTGTGGAAGGTAAAACAGAAACTTTGTGAGCTGGGAACGTGAAATGGTACAAGTGGAAAATGTACGAGTTGGAAATTGAAGACAGGGAAGACAGCAACTGTGCGGTCGAGGTGGGAAGTGATGAAGGCAGAGGAGGGTTTGGGTGGAGTTGGTGCCTGAGGCCACATGGCTGTCTAGTGGCAGACTCACACTTCTGTCCTTTCTCCCCTGGTCCAGGTCACTTTCCCCCTGTGCCACTGGATTCATCACTGTTCGTGCTGTATGTATTTTAAGAAACCAGCACAAACATAAGCACTCTGTTTTGCAGTTGAGACGTGAGCATTGTTATTGTTCAGTTGCTCAGTCATGCCCAACTCTGACCCCCATGGACTGCAGCAGGCCAGGCTTCCCTGTCCTTCACCATCTCCTGGAGTTTGCCCAGACTCATGTCCATCGAGTCGGTGATCCCATCCAACCTTCTTGTCCTCTATTGTCCCCTTCTCTTCCTGCTCTCAGTCTTTCCCAGCATCAGGGTCTTTTCCAATGAGTTGGCTTTTCACATCAGGTGGACCAAGTATTGAAGCTTCAGCATCAGTCCTTCCAATGAATATTCAAGGTTGATTTCCTTTAGGGTTGACTGGTTTGATCTCTTTGCAGTCCAAAGGGTTCTCAAGAGTCTTCTCCAAGAGGCGAGCATAGAAAACTTTACAAAAGGTATAGCAGATCATTGACAGTATAGTGTATATTCCATGGTATTTTGGGGTGGTTGAAAGGGGAGTTGCACAGAAAAGCAAAAGCTGTAGCGGAAGAAGAAAGAAATTTTAGAGAGAAGCTTCGTAGGTCTTGAAATATCAGTGAGTCACACCTTCTAGTGGTTTTTCTGTGACTTGGAACTTCTGCCCTTTGATTTCTTAGTTAACAGATTAACCACTGACTGCTTTTTATTAGATCCTCAGAGGCCCCTGCCATACTTCTACTGTAGCATAATTTACTTTGCACTAGTTCTTCCAAGGGGCTTGAAATCGAGTGGGCCAGAAATTCCCTATCTGTTCCTGCATGACTAGAAATAAGCAGCTCTTTTGTTAACGTGTGTTGCATTCTGTACATTAGAGATGTAGTTATGACGTGCAGTCACAGAACTCAGGAGCTGGAAGGATGTAACTTCAGTGACCTGCGGAAAAAGAAACTGTTTTGAAGAAACTTTTTTTTTTCCTGCAGTGGGTTTTGGACACTAAAAGGATAGTGTATTGCACTTTCTGATAGAACAAGTATTGTTATTGGGTATAACAGTCAAGTGAATCATTAATATCACTCATAATAGTAAATAATAATCATAAACCGCAAAGAGAAAACAACTGTAAACTGTTTTATAATCATACTTCAGGGTTTGTGAAAGAAAATATCAGACCTTGGCTATGTAAGCAGCTTGAAGGAGTTTTAAAGTATAGGGCATATAATATGTAAAATCACTATTTTTTAATATGTAAAATCACTATTTTTAATTTAACTTTAATATGCCAGGGGTAAAATAAACACTAGTTTAATAGTATTTTTGCCTTTCTTGGAATTTGATAGACTTTGAGGGTGTCATTTAGATGGCTCAGATTTCTTCAGACAAATTGCTCGAAGGAATTTGAAATTCATGCTGCAAGTAGAGGTGTTCAGAATTAATTCACAACCCTTCGGTGTGTCAACCAAATTAGTAGACTGTTGTTGTTGATGACAATGTTTTTCATCTAAGAAAACATTTTAGAAAAGTAAAGTCTGACCCGGCGTTTCATTTCTTCCTTTTCCCCTTTCCTGTCTCCCTGGTTTGTTCAGAATTGCCTGGCCAGTGCTCTGTATTAGGCCAGGTCCGTGCTAGCAGGGAACATGTGCTTTTCAAGCCCTCTTTTTAGACCTGATCTGCCCCTAGAGCTGCTTGACACTTTGGATTGACAGCTGTCACTGTACTTGAGTGTTTCTTGAAAAGTGTTGGGAACCCACGTGAATCACTATGGTAAGGCTCTTCAGACTTTTTCACAGAATTGCTATGGGATGCTTAAAACAATATCCTGGTTGTGCGTGTCCTGGTTCCCTTGACTGAGTGGTTAATCGAAATACGGGTTTTAATTAGCCAGCGTCAAATGATTGGAGTTTTACCGGGTGGTAACGATAACTGTCTCCTTGCTTAAAGGCTGGATGTGGTTAGAACATCTTGCACATTGTATCATTGGTAGCTGGATAGCTGTTGAAAGTCCCTGTACATTGACATTGTTGGCGGGACTTAACTTATTTACCTTTATGTTTTTGCTGCTTCATCCCCATTGTTGCTCTTGTCCTGCAGGGGACACCACAGGCCTTGCTCTGCATGTGGTGAGTAGCAGTAGAACCTTGCTCTGAATTTTCTTTTTCCGCTCTCAGGTCTTAAGAGTTTCTCCCATCCCCGGTATTATTGCCTTAGTCTGGCCACCAGTCCCTCTTCTCCTCCCGTGTTCTAACCATCTCTTGCTTGGGGTCACGGCCTTCAGTCTCACATTCCCTAGTCTGTTCCCACTGCAGTCCTAAGAATCTTTCCAAAGTATGGGACCAATCATGTCATTCCTCTGTTTAAAACTGTAGAAACTCCCCCTTCCTCTTAGGTGAAGTCTAGGTCTCTTTTATGTAGCCAGCAAGGTTCTGCACAATCCTTCTCAGCTTTGATGTCCTGCATCATCCCCTAGACCTGCCTGTGTCTCTGTCTAGCCATAGGGCGGTTGCTGAGTCCTTGAACTTGTCCTTTTTGGTCTTTCTGTCTCACTGCTGTTCCTTCAGCTGTCTACCCTAGCCCACTCTGTCTCCTCCCTGTCTTTTATCTGCTGACTCTTCCTCATTGTTCAGGTCCCTGCCTAGAAATCACTTACTTACGAATATTTTTCTGACTCGAGGTCTGGCTTCCTTTGGGGTTGCCCAGCATCCTGGGTGTACTGTTCTGTTACAGCCCTTAGCACATGGTGCTGTGACTGCGATCCATTCACCTCTCTCCCTCAGATCCACAGCTCTCCTTTACTCATTTGTCCTCTTGGGACCTCCTTTTGTGATACTTTTTTTCTGGTCTCTGACTTATTTGGTATTGATCTTTCCTTGCTAAGGTGAAAAGCCACTACAGGCCAGTCTTTGCTGTAGGTAAACAATGATGTTTTGAGGAAGTCAGAGTTGAGGAGGTTTCTTTTCCTTCAAGAGCTCCTCTTCACCATCTCGTCTTCCATTTGGATACATCTCCATTATTAACTATCATAACTTTTTTCTTCTGAAAGGATGAACTCTGTGCCCTCATTCACTTCCTCAAGGCCCTGGGACAAGCTCTTTGACACCTGGGGTTTTGGTGTCTGAAAATTCAGGCATGTGGAGGATTAGTTTGGCTTCTGGTTGAGGATGGTCTTCCCTGGTGGCTCAGGTGGTAAAGAATCTGCAGGAGACCTGGGTTCAATCCCTGAGTTGGAAAGATCTCCTGGAGAAGAAAATGGCAACCCACTCCAGTATTCTTGCCTGGGAATTCCCACTGACAGAGTACCCTGGTGGGCTACAGTCCACGGGATTGCAGAGTCCGACTCGACTGAGCAACTAACGCTCCTTTGAGGATTGAACGGAAGACCCACTGCTTGAATCCCATTAGGCCAGCAGAGGAGGACCAGGGATCTGGCTCCTCTGTATGTCCAAGCACATAAATAGTTAAGCCCTAAGGACAAAAGAAAAACTAAGAATGTCTTAGCTCATATGGGCATTTACCTGGTGCATCCCATTTTCTCCTTATCTCCCTGTGCTACAGTGACAATAATTCATATAACTTATCAGATTTGCTTTACATCTTAAATCCTTCAGATGTAATTAGTTCTGCTGTTGATATAATGGTCATCTCATGACTTTAAAAAATAAGATAAAATATTGATTGCTGTCTGTCATTTTTGAGGATGAACCGGAGGAATGATATGAAAATCAATTGCTATAATCAGGATAGATTGTTTTAAATAAAAATTATTAAAGCAGTATTTGAGATTGACAGTTCTACCCAAAACATTTTTATTGTTCCACTAATGCAACCAGCTCAGTTATGGATTCTGAATATTGTCCTATAATTATTTGAAGAAATTAATTTAACAAAATATAATTATTTTGACAAAACACCTCTAACAGTCCTCAACTAATTTTCTTTTTTATAACTTGCACTTTTAGCAAGAAGAGATGACTTTGACTCTTGTGTACCACATGCACTCTTGTAGACATATAAGGCCAGTTATATCTGTTCTATGGTATGGCCAAGCAGCTTTTGTTTAATTTTATGGATCAGCATAGATACCTACAGGGCATAGTGTGTTTTTAAATAACATGTTGATTTCTTTGGGAATTTTATGAGATTGTGCTCATAGACTACTTTGGTGACATCTTTATACAACTTTTCTAAAAAGGTTGCTTTCATATTCTTTTTCAGAAACCTTTTAGAGTTATTATTACAAGATTATGGGATGTTGTAACCCTCTTTTCATGATTATTCTTTGACCTTTGATATATTTTGTTAGTTTTTTAATTAAAAAATCTTTAAGAAAAACATGGATTGTATAATTAAGAAACAATATTTTATCAGGCTTGATAAACATACAAATGATAAATTACTTCCTCTAGTTCTTTTTTTCTTGTCCTGTTAAACATACCTCTGCTGACTTGACCGTTGTTTCATAACTCAGGTTCATCTTTTTGCAGAAATGATATTTGCAAAAATGGCAAAGTGAAACTTTAAAAAACAGTAATTTTTTAAGTTGCTCTTTTTTTTTTCTTATTGTTGCTTAGCAGACTTTGATCTGAAACTTTTAAAGGTCATGCTACTTTTTGATTGAGAACTACTTTCTCTTCAGCCAGGTGACATGCTTTGCTTTGAATAGTGCTAACTGTGGTGTTGGAGAAGACTCTTGAGAGTCCCTTGGACTGCAAGAGATCCAACCAGTCCATTCTGAAGGAGATCAGCCCTGGGATTTCTTTGGAAGGAATGATGCTGAAGCTGAAACTCCAGTACTTTGGCCACCTCATGCGAAGAGTTGACTCATTGGAAAAGACTCTGATGCTGGGAGGGCTTGAGGGCAGGAGGAGAAGGGGACGACCGAGGATGAGATGGCTGATGGCATCACTGACTTGATGGATGTGAGTCTGAGTGAACTCCGGGAGTTGGCGATGGACAGGGAGGCCTGGCGTGCTGCAATTCATGGGGTTGCAAAGTGTTGGACACAACTGAGCGACTGGACTGAGCTGAACTGAGGCCTCTGTAGCACTCAGGCCTGCAGCGTTTCTTCTGGTGTGCCTCAGGAGGCATGATTCGTACTGGATAAGCCAGACCCTGGATGGGGCTGCAAAGGGTGGCCAAAGTCTCTACCTTTGCTTAGCTTGGCTGGCAGTGATGCCATGTGACTGTGTGCTTTCAGTAATGGGGCTCCAAAGGAGATGAACCCCAGTTTCTTCAAGTAAGGGTGTAGCTGAATTACCTCTGAATAGAAGTATGTGCACACACACACATGCATACAGTGTGTGGTTAGTGTTTGAAGAGCTTTTGGCACTTAATAGTTCTGTCATCTTGTGTTAAGTTATTTCAGATTCCTCCAGGATAAGCTAGAGAGACTAATTTCATATGGTTGTCATGGAGACTAAATGAGATAATGTACCAGTGCTGAAATATATTAGCAGATAATCAATAAATGTCCCCTTCTTTTTCTCATACTTTAACAAAGCATCCAGGGCTCTTACTTCACTGCCCATTTTCACGCACTGCTGACCTTTCTGTCTACTTCTGTGCCTTTATTCCAGCAAACAGTTAGTGCTGGCTTACTCAGTGCTAAGATTTCAGAGATGAACAGAACAGAGCTGTGCAGATGAGTTGTGATAGAGATACACTTGTATCATAAAGAATGGCTTAAGGACTAACTATCTGGGGAGGTCCGGTAGACTTCATGGAAGAGGTGATGATGATTTGAGCTGAATAGTGAAGGGTGAGTAGGAGTTCACCAATCGACATGATGGGATTAATGGTGGGGGATGATGGAAAGGAGGAAGGCCATTTTTTGGGATAAGAAATGGTGGGTGGAGCAGTTAGGATCATAAAGGGCTTAGTGATTTCTAGGAATTATAACTAGTTATATTTATTTGGAATGCAGGTACTGAGTGGGAGATCAGAGTACAAGGAGTAAATATAGGTGGAATGACAGAGCTAAGGGCTGTGGATTTGCTTCTGTACAGAGCCTCCATCCCTCTGTTGTCATACTTGAGTTAACTGTTTGTGTGTGTGTATGATCAACTCAAAGGTTGCCTTATCAGGACTTTTCTCGATCTCATTTATGTTGCCTTCCTCTAAACTCACATGGCAGTCAATACTTTCTGCATTAAAAAAGAAGTTGTTTATAGCTATGTTAGCATCTTTATTTTGCAGTAAGCTTTGTGAGGGCAGATTCAAAATCTGCCTGGTCTCCTTGTGACCCATGTAGTGTCTGTCCCACCTGTAGAAGGTGTTCAAGAAACACCTGAAGATGGAATGAGCGAGTGGAAGGAGCCATGAGCATCAGCATCCCAGCTTCTTCAAAACACTTTTGACCTCAAGACACTGTGTTCAGTGAAAAGCT
Source organism: Redunca redunca (assembly GCA_006410935.1). Taxonomy (NCBI): domain Eukaryota; kingdom Metazoa; phylum Chordata; class Mammalia; order Artiodactyla; family Bovidae; genus Redunca; species Redunca redunca. The sequence goes on from SJYQ01005458.1 coordinate 24,088, forward strand.
GGTTTCAAAAGAACATGTACTGTCTGATCCTGTTTCTATGAAGTGTCCAGTATAAGCAAATCTGTGGAGGCAGAAAGTATTGGGTTAATGGTTGCCTAGGGCTGAGGGTGTTGGAGGTGCGTTTGGGGAGTACAGATGACTGCTTCTGGTGGCTCAACTCTGCAAGTCTATTAAGGCGCACTGAACTGTACACCCTATATGGGTGAATTTTATGGTATGTACGTTTTCTTTGAATAACACTGTTAAAAGGCACTTAAAATCTTTTCATGTTTGTAAGAAGCATCTTCGAATGCATATTTTCTCTGTTCCTGTGTTTGCAGCGTTCACTTAGGGACTTGCATGATGATATTTATTATTCTGTTTAAATTTTTGACTTGGCTCGGTAGAATGGAGGTGAAGAAGAGCTTTGGGAATTCATACCCCTTTCAGCGACGCTGGGGAGTGTGAGCCAGGGCCTCTGCCGAACCTGTGCTAGGTGACCTCGTTCTCTGGTCAGAGATGCACAGCAGTCACTCAGTTTAGTACCAGCAGAGTGGCATTGTTGGATGTATTTGAACAGTGCATTTTTATTTTTCAAGTTTTTGAAGAAGTCTGTCTTTAGGGAATTACGTACGACGTTGTCTTAATAACAAGAAAGACAGCATTCGCTGGAGAAGAAATGGTGCTGTTTCTCTGTCGCCTTTGGAATAAGAGAAGGAGATACGGGTAGTTTTCCAGCCTGTGGATCTTGTTTTTCTTATTAACAGGTACTTCATTTTAAAAAGCTGTTTTATACCAAAGCATTTATGACGCTATACATATGAATATAACGTGTTCCCTTAGAGAAATTGTGTAATGTGGTTTTCTCTTTTCTCCCACCGTGTAGGAACTAGTAGTCTCTGTGTTGATGAAACAGCAGGAAGCACCTATTTCTGGTTTGCCTATTCATGTAAAATTTAGCCCTCTTGAAAACGAACAAAGATCATAACCGGAAGGTATTCATCATGCAATCTATCCAAAAGAAATCATGAATGAAATCATCGTCAAATAACTTAAATAAAAGTTATTTCCTGATGCTATATCACCAAGTATAATTTGGGACATTTACCATTATTATGTGTGCATTTTTCTTTTTCATATGATTGCCAACTATCTTTAAAAATGGGCTGCTTCAGATTACTGTTTTGGGGAGGCTGATCTGATCTACTTGACCTTGATTTCACTTGAGTAGTGGCCGTGGGTGGCTCTTCATCATAGATCTGATTGTCACTCGGGTTTCTTCAGCGCCTCTATGAAGCAAAGTCACGGCATTTGATGTCTCTTCACTTAGCTTTGCAACTAGCAGAATGTTACCAGGTGCTTCCACCTGAGGTCTTAAATGGGAGGCCTTAGTAGGGCTGAGAGAGCAGAGTCAGGATTTGGTGGGAGATTTTCAGTAGACCCCCTGCCCCTCCTGTGTGTCACCCAAGAGGTAGCTCAGACACCTACCTATTTAGTGAACGCCCAGGGCTGTGGTTTGGTGGAAGGAGCAAGGATGTTGATAGATCTCGAAGACTGACGTGGCTGAGCACGGGTCTCAGCTCTGCCCCTTACTGTGTATGTCACTTGAGGGCAATGTGTTGAACCTCAGCTTTCCTCAGTTCTGGTAATGCCCAAGAGTGATAGGGCTTTATGTGCTACAGCCACTGCTCTTTCTTGGGCCATTTCTGATTATTGAACAAAGGAACTCAAAATGCATTTTTCCCAAAGAAAGAATGAGTGCAGCTGAAAATGATGTTTTTATAAATAATTCTTCAAGCTTACCATGGATTCTTGGGTTAACTTGGAAACCCAAATACCATTTCACTTTTAATGATGAATTTACAATGAGCTTTGCCACCGCAAAGTTGTTGGCACCTTCCCGTAGCTCGCAATCAAGGTTTCTTTATGCCCTGTGAATGGGCTGAAATGGCTCACTTTCGTTTCCAATATTTGGGTTCATATATGGTCTGTATGTGGTTCTCATTGAAACAGGCAGCAAACAAAATATTTGTCTGCACATATACACGCAGATTGTGTGTATGCAAATGACGTGTTAACCACAGAGACGTTAGTATAGACATGTTAGCAGTTTAATTAGTAGTCACTGAAGATTCCTTGCAAAACATGTAAACTTACATCAGAGAGAAACCTTGTTCCATCTGCTGCTGTGCCCAAGGCTGGTGTGGCTGGACAGTGAAGTGAAGGGGTTGTCACAAATTTGCTTTTATAATAGCCTGTAAAATTTTGGCTTTTGTTTATCTGATTTTTCAGGTTGATAGTGGTGGCTCTTTTTTGTGTTTCTTTATTTCAGAGTGATTACTCTTGCATTTCTCCCCATTAAACTCTTATGTAGGAGGGAGAATTTAGCACAGGCACACAGCACTAATTTCACACTGCGTCAGGCCGTTTTTCAGGGAGGGTGAGAGCCTGCAAACGTCTGTTGTGGTCAAGTCAGGTAGAGGCAGTGTGGTACAGGAGGGGAGCTCACGCTTTGGGACCCATCAGCCCAGAATCACCACAGGCCAGTCACAGTGATTTCTTTGTCTATACGATTGGGTACTGATTGTTGTTCAGTCGCGAAGTTGTATCCAACTCTGTGACCCCATGGACTGCAGCTTGCCAGGGTTCACTGTCCTTCACTTTCTCCTGGAGTTTGCTCAGACTCTAGTCCCATTGAGTCGATGATGGTATCTAACCATCTCATCCTCTGCCTCCTCCATCTGCTTTTGCCTTCCATCTTTCCCTGCATCAGGGTCTTGTCCAGTGAGTTGGCTCTTCGCATGAGGTTGGCCAAAGTGTTGGAGCTTTGGCTTCAGCATCAGTCCTTCCACTGAATGTTCATGGTTGCTTTCCTTTAGGATTGAGTACTAATTACCAGAGGGGCAACCTGAAGCTCAGAACATTGCTTAATAAATAGAGACTGTTTAAATTCATGTGTTATTGGCTTGCTGGTTGGAAATAACTGCTATCTCAGCCTTATTGGCAACTAGCCATTTTACCAAGTTTATTTCTCTGAGCCTTAATGTTCTTATCTGTCAAATGGTGGAATGGACTCTTATCTCCTATATTCCTTGGATAGCTTGTGAGCTTTTTTGATAAGAACCATTTTCATTCATCTTTGTATTCTAGCACTATTACGTGGGGAAGACATTTTGTGATTAATGATTGAGTTTGATATTTTCCCACTCAAGTCATAGTTATATAGTTATATAATTATATGGTTATATGTAATTACAGTTACGGTCTTATTTGTGTATACCTATGAACATTTATAAGTGGAAATTATATCATTTTTTGAAGTTTGTCTCCAAACAACCTGAAATATACTTTTATCTCTAGAAGTATATAACATATATAAATGTATGTGTGTGTATGTTCTGGTGTACCAAAATTTAAAATTAGGTAAAAATACGTGAACATGAACAATGTATAAGGATATGCATTCTTAAAGATCTCTTGTTTTAAAATTGTTTATTTATGTTTCATTATTTGGATATGATACTCAGAATTACTTGGCCAATAACAAAACAATGCTGTTGGCAGCGTCTGGGTTTAAAAAAAACACTCTAGAGAATTAGGGGATAATAGTAATTAAAAGGGTACTGTCAGGATTGGTAGGTCTAAACTTAGCGACCCAGCTGTGTTTTGGTTTGTAGGGGGTATGAGTGTCATGCTGTCTCCCCTGGGGGGTTGCCTTCCGTGTTAGGAGCCACAGCGCAGGTAGAGATACTGCCTTCTAAAGTGCAGCCTCAAGAAGCGGCTGCCTGGATGTTGCAGGGCCCAGGTGGCTGGCCCACGAGAACCTTGTTGGTGTCTGGAGCAGTTGAAAGCTGGCAGATGTGAGGTCATTGGGCTTTCTGGCTTGGCTGTGGTCATTTTCTGGCACAAGTTGTAACCACTGGCCCGCCAGGGAGTTCCCTTGTGGCCATTTTCTGAAGGAGCTCTCTAAGCACAGAGGATGGCTCTCTCCGCTGTGCTGGGAATTCTGTGTTCTCTTGAACCGAAGTGCCGTGTGCTCAGTCACTTCAGTTGTGTCCGACTCTTGCGACTCCATGAACTGTAAGCCTGCAGGCTCCTCTGTCCATGGGATTCTCCAGGCAAGAATACCGGAGTGGGTTGCCACGCCCTTCTCCAGGGGATCTTCCAACCCAGGAATTGAACCTGTGTCTTTTTAACCTAAGATGCTACTAATTATAAGACATACCATTGTTTTATGTTTCACTGAGAAATAACCTTGACAATTAAGCTGTGATAAAATGCTTTCTTATTCTTTGGGAACATTCATTTTGCATTTATTAGAAGAATGTAGATTAGAAAGGAAAACTGAAGTAACATGACTTGGTTATGATATTCTTCAATTTTAATCATAGAGTCCTGGTTTTTGAATTACTTTCCAACTCCATGTTGGTGTATTTCCACAAACTGTCCTCCCCTATGCCTTTAAAAGTGCTAGTGATGGGGCATTTCTCACGAGAGGGTTTTACTCCCTGCTCTGGAGTTTTCTCCCAAGCTGCTGATGTTCTTTCTCCACGTTTCGATGCCGTTGCTTTCTTGATCATACATAGACAATGTCATGAGCTATGTGATGACTGCTGCTTGGCCCCCAGCGACAGTAAGACGCCATCGATATCAGAGCTGTTGGAATGTGAATGACTGCTTCTTAGAGTCAGTGGGCTACACTGAGGGACCGCTGCCGCATCAGTGGGTTGGCGGGGAAGGGGCTTGCACTGAGGAGTCAGTATTAGTAGCGGGGGTGGAAGTGGGCCGTTTTCTTTATTCTAAACGATTAGCAGGTGAAGATGCTTGTTTTCCAATCATTTGTATGTACAGTTCCCTTTTCTCTCTCATGGAGAATCCTAATGGAGTTTAATCTTAACCTGAAAAGATAGACCTGTTTCTTCTGTCTGTCCTATGGAAGTGTTTTTCAAAAATCAAACTTGCTTTGAATGAATCAAACATTCATAGCTGTGTCTTAATTATAAGGGATACAAAGACGAGAGGCTTGTTGCTCTTGAGGTATTGATGGTTAAATGGGAATAAACTCAGCTGACAGGAATACAGCAGAGTCTTGTGGATCTCATTTCAGGTGACAGTGGATTTACTGTGCTTCATATAATGAAGTAAGTATAAGTAGGCCTCTAGTGTTTTTATTTTTTTTTCCTTTAAAAACATGGAAGACTACTGTAATAGAGCATGTAAATAGAACGGAAAAAATTAAAGTAGGATAAAATTGCCAGGCACTTCCCCCCTGGATTTATTAAGTTTAAAGTCTGCCTTACATAAATTAAAGAAATACTATCACTGAATGTATATGATCCTGGATTGGATCTGAGTCATGTATTTTGTTTTTTGTTTTCTTTAAAAGATGTATGGACAACTGGAGAATAGTATAAGACCTATAGATTGTAGTATTGTATGTATATGACTATGATTTCTTAATTTTGATCATTGTACAGTAGTTATAGAACAGATTGTTTTGGTGTTTTAGAAAGCTCCCTGAAATATTTAGGGATAAAAGTTATCATGTCTGCAATATACTGTCACATTTTTCAGAAGAAACTATTATGTGTTTTGTCTGTGGAGAGAGAGGAGACAGTGATCAAATATATCTGATAATATGTCAGTTGTGAAATACGGGTGAAGGGCACATGTGGGTTTTTTGTAGTGTCCTTGCAACTCTTTTGTAAGTTTGAAATGACTACAAAAAAATGATGAGATTGAGAAGCTATTGCTAAAATATTAGATGTCCAGTAGTTTATATCAGCATTTTTATTTTATGTGGCTTTAGTGCAGGTATAGGCATATTTACAAAAAACTCCACTCTTGGCAGAAACTTGCAAAATGTCCTGACTCTGGTTCCCTGCTTTCAGACATCCTGAGTTGCTCTGTCACTCTGTGGTGGTGGGGGGAATATATATAGAATATATGTATTTATATATAAATATATAAATACATATAATTTATATAAATATATATGTATTATATATAAAATATATACACACATACATGTGCACACACATGTACATATATATATATTTTTTTCTTTGAGGCCAGTTTGGGAACATTTACGCATAGGTTTCTGTATTGTTGCTGTTGTCTAACTACTTTGTCATTGCAGTGTCTGAGAGGTTTTAAATTATTTTAGGGGGGACAGTTTCCTACACTTATTTTTTGATAGTAAATTCCTGATGATATATGCATATAGATTTTGATGATTTAATTCAGGAAGGAGATTTCCTCTTTTAAACTTTCCAAACTAACCCCTTGAGATTCTAGCTGCCTTCTTGCCTCTCTCCCCTTGTCTTATTTGTCACAAACCCTCACCCCTAAAAAAAATTGGGTCAGATATGTCTTTAAAATCAGTACAATCCTGCCTCTTCAAGAAGTCTTCTCTGATAATTCCCACTGAACTCTAATCACTTTTTAACCAGTATTTACTCCACTCAGTTATTTTATTGTTTTATGTTGTCCTAATGATGGATTGACCAATGGTATCTTAAATCGTGTCCGACTCTTGCAACCCCATAGACTGTAGCCTGCCAGGCTCCTCTGTCCTTGGGATTCTCCAGGCAGGAATGCTGGAGTGGATTGCCATTTCCTTCTCCAGGGATCTTCCTGACCCAGGGATTGAATCCAGGTCTCCTGCACTGCAGGCAGATTCTTTACCCACTGAGCTATGAGACTATTGCATTTAAAGGTGTGTGTACAAATAGCATATTGAAAAGCAGAGACATTACTTTGCCAACAAAGGTCCGTCTAGTCAAGGCTATGGTTTTTCCAGTGGTCATGTATGGATGTGAGAGTTGGACTGTGAAGAAAGCTGAGCGCCGAAGAATTGATGGTTTTGAACTGTGGTGTTGGAGAAGACTCTTGAGAGTCCCTTGCACTGCAAGGAGATCCAACGAGTCCATTCTGAAGGAGATCAGCCCTGGGATTTCTTTGGAAGGAATGATGCTAAAGCTGAAGCTCCAATACTTTGGCCACCTCATGGGAAGAGTTGACTCCCTGGAAAAGACTTTAATGCTGGGAGGGATTGGGGGCAGAAGGAGAAGGGGATGACAGAGGATGAGATGGCTGGATGGCAATCACTGACTTGATGGACGTGAGTCTGAGTGAACTCTGGCAGTTGGTGATGGACAGGGAGGCCTGGCGTGCTGCGATTCATGGGGTCGCAAAGAGTTGGACACGACTGAGAGACTGAACTGAACTGTACAGGCTGTTTTCATTGCCCAGTGTCGGAATACTGGCAGGTACTAATTACTTTCTGTTTTCCCTTTGAATTTATCCCCATAGCTCATGGCTGCTGTCCCGATAAGGTGGTTATTCACTAACTGATTCTGTCCAAGTGGATACCTCTTACTAGATCCAAAGTAAAGCTTTGATGTTTGACTTTTGGGATTATTTGTATCTCTCCTCTCTTCCTTTTAACTTCCAGTCTCTAAGGGTTAAAGATTTTCTTGTTTGCTTGCATTAGTTGAGATAGTATTTTCATAATTTAGCCGTTTCATTTGCTATTTTAAATTCAGACATCACAAATAAACTAATTAAAAAAAAACAACCCTGTGATTAAATCTGTGATTGTTAAAATGTGTAAAACATATTTGAACAAAAAGGCATTTCAGCATAATTTATAAGTGTGCTATACTCTGTAGTAAAGATAAAATGATGACAATAATTTTTGCTTGAGGATAAACCATATTTACATCTTAAATATAACTGGTAACATTTCTCTTGTTAATTCAATTCAGGTAAAGTAACTTTTTTAAAGTAACTTTCTCAAGTGACAAAATTTAGATGATTATGTGAAATGATGAGCTGTGGCTGGCTGTTTGGTTCATGTCTTAATTGTTAGTTGCCTTTTCTGGTTTGTCTTTCAAATACTACCTGAGGACAAGGTGTTTTAATAGGGTTTGGATTAAAAACTGTCACATGTCCCCTTTGACCTTTGTTTGTTCTCTGAAATTTTAAGAATCCTTAACAGAAATCATATTGGCCTAGATATGCTAACTCTGCCATCTTTATCATGGTCTGGCATCATGTAAAATTTGATTTATGGTTTTTCACACATTTTCACATCCCAGCTACCCTCAAAAGTAAGCACAAGTGAGAAAACAGCCTCTGAGAGGCTAAAGACTCACTTTAGGCCACAGGCACCGTCACTGGGGTTCAGGCTTCTGTCTTTGCTGCAGATCTGTACACTCTACTGCATTAGAATCCCTTAACCTTTTTTGTGCCACGTTTGACGTTTTGGTGAAGCCTGTAGGTTCATCCTCAGAGTAATTTTTTTTTAAATACATAAAATATATACCGTTACAAAGGAAATCAATTATAACAATATTTTCAAAATACTTGAAAACCTAAATTTGTAACATGGTAATATGCTTACTTATTTGCAGGTTAAATAAAAAAATCTGACGTTGGGTGTATTGTATTTTGAGCTTCTGAAACGATTGTAATTTTACAAAAATATATGCGTTCTATTGATGACAAAGTCACAGGTACTGAGGCTAATACTACCTGATTTTAGGCCGTCATTCATAATTGGAGGAAATGCTTAGTTTCATTTGTGTGCTCTGTGCAGTCCTTCTGCCGTGTCCAGCTCTTTGCGATCCCATGGGCTGTAGCTCGTTAGGGTCCTCTGTCCATGGAATTTTCCAGGCAGGAATACTGGAGTTGGTTGCCATTTCCTATTCCAGGGGGTCTTCCTGACCCAGGGATTGAACCTGTTTCTGTGTTTCCTGTGTTTTGGCAGGCAGATTCTTTACCATTAGTAAAAATGAAGATGCTTTTTTTTCCCCCCTTATCCGAGTTTACAAACTTGTTGCATTCCCAATGTAAGAACTGCTTTAGACCACACTGTCTTTCTTGCCAGTGTACATTTTGTCACCTGCTGTCTTGGGACTTACTAGGCATTAATAAAGGTTGAATAAACTATTTGCAGAACCCAAAATATATGCTAATGATATAAGGCCTCCTAAAAAAGGGAAAACTAAGATCATGGCATCTGGTCCCATCACTTCATGGGAAATAGATGGGGAAACAGTTGAAACAGTGTCAGACTATTTTTTTGGGCTCCAAAATCACTGCAGATGGTGCTTGCAGCCATGAAATTAAAAGACGCTTACCCCTTGGAAGGAGAGTTATGACCAACCTAGACAGCATATTCAAAAGCAGAGACCTTACTTTGCCAACAAAGGTCTGTCTAGTCAAGGCCATGGTTTTTCCAGTGGTCATGTATGGATGTAAGGGTTGGGCTGTGTAGAAAGCTGAGTGCTGAAGAATTGATGCTTTTGAACTGTGGTGTTGGAGAAGACTCTTGAGAGTCCCTTGCACTGCAAGGAGATCCAACGAGTCCATTCTGAAGGAGATCAGCCCTGGGATTTCTTTGGAAGGACTGATGCTGAAGCTGAAACTCCAATACTTTGGCTACCTCATGCGAAGAGTTAACTCATTGGAAAAGACCCTGATGCTAGGAGGGATTGGGGGCAGAAGGAGAAGGGGATGACAGAGGATGAGATGGCTAGATGGCATCACCAGTTTGATGGACTTGAGTTTGAGTGAACTCCAGGAGTTGGTGATGGACAAGGAGGCCTGGTGTGCTGTGATTCATGGGGTCGCAAAGGGTCGGACACGACTGAGCGGCTGAACTGAACTGAAAAAACGGAAGAATGATTCAGACATATGTTGAGAGCCTCTTGAGGGTAAGAATTAAAGTTCACTTTAATTTGAGATGGTTAGAACCTATTTATTTAAACATAATTGTTAATATTTTCTTCCTTAGGATTCTAGTCAGTTCTCTGCCTCTCTTTCCCCTAAAGATAAAAAAAAAAAAAAAAAAAAAAGAAAAGGGATTATGGTATTTTCTTCATTAAAAAGCGTTAGCCTTCTGTATTTCAGCTCCTTTTGGGCAATTTGTTTTAATGAGGGTGACTGACTGTCATGGAGAGTTTAGGTTAGTTCTTCATCAGTGATGACTGGTATGCAGGGCACAGACGGGACCTGAAATAGGATGTTTAAGAGAGTTGAAATGGCATGGCTCTCCTGCTTGTTATGTAAGCCTGAAAAGGTTTATTTTATTGCTTTTTACCTGGATGAGTCTGAACTTCTTCATCAGTGGTCAGATGCAACAGCTTGAGTGTACTGTAGTTGCTTCTACCTTACTAAAATCTAATTCTACTAGTTCTTTTGTTAGTTAAATAGGAGGTAACCACTTAAACACATTTTATTTCCTCCCTTAGGTGAGGAATAGGCAGGCTGTTTTTTCTTAACTGTTCAAGGCCCCTCTGTCTGACTCAGTGTGTAGCTCCAAAGACCCTGAGCAACTGGGATGGTGTTGACAAGGGAAGGCTTCAGGTACTGGGAAAAAACCCTTTAGCACTTTTACCATCCGTGGAATTGTAGCCCCCCAGTATACACGAAGTCCGTGGCTGAGCTCTCCCCAGTCCAGCCTTGTGGTCAGCGCTGTAAACTCGGGGCAGTCTGACACAGCCCAGCTCCTCGGTCCCATCTCCTCCCAAGCAAGTTGCTTTCAGACGAGGATGCGCTTCACTCAGCTTCCTTGGTTCTGTCTCCCAGCTCGGCCCTGCAAGGACACCTACTGAACTTCTCTTCCGCCATATGCATTTTCCCCTTCCACTCTTCCCAACCTCTAGTTTGTTATTTTTTTGATCATTACCAACCCTTAGAGTCAAAAACCTTTTGTACTTGATGCAGGTAGTTTGCAAAAGCTTTTAGCCTGAATTTGTATAAGATTTTTGCTAACAGTAGGGCTGGAGCATGCTATTATCTCCTGATTATCTGAGAACAAATCATTTTAAATTTGGCATGTAAGTTGAATAGTACATTTTTTTCTTTTAGTACCTCTTCTTTTGTAATGACATTTTTTGGTAGGACTGTCCTTCCCCCATTAATTTTTATTTTGCTTCAACCCATTAGGAAACTTCCTGAGACCCACAACATAGGTGTTTATCCAGTTATTAGGAAAGTTTGAAAGAATCCATGTTTGCTTAGGTTTTTATTTTGTACCATTTTAAAGCAGTGTTTCCCAAGTGGGGACTTGAATAACAGTGTTTGGAAGAGCACATTGCTGCTAAAAGCTCTAATGGAGGCTATTTTAAATTCTCTTAATAAATCCAGCAAGAAAACAATTATTATTTTTTTTTGCATGTCTAATGAATTTTGTGATAGTCAGTGGAGATAAAGCAAAAGGGCTTCAGTTCCTGACTTGCTTTATCACACAGTTGGTTTACAACATACGTATTTTCCTACCTGCCATGGTGATTAGACGTTTATGTAGTTTAAAATTTTTATTCATAGTCATGTAGTATTTAATTTATGGCCTATAGTGGATTATTGGCTAAAGTCTAGAAACCTCTAGGACTCTGTTGATGAAAAGCAGGTTAATGAACATCATAAAAATGATGATGGTTCTGAAAATTAGCTTCAGGATGCTTTCCACTACATTAGTAAGCTGTGTTCATTTGATATAAATCCTCATATAGCACATTGAGGTGCACCTATATTTTAGTACTTAATGGAAAAGAGAAAAACATAGTGATTATTCCGTTTTGTTTTTAATTTATTGGGAATAAAAACTGTTCCTTCACCCCGCCCCCCAATGTATTCACCTTTATAGATAGCACTTTGAACTTCTCTGTCTTGTTATTTAGAAGTAAAACACAGAAAGTCTAAAATTAAACCACTTAGTTCATTTAAGCACAACATGCAAGAGTTCTGAACATTTGATCATGAAAACAGTCTTTGTTTATTTTTGATATTATATTTAAAAATACTGCATGTGCTAAGTCAATTCAGTCATGTCCAACTCTTAGTGACCCTATGGACTGTAGCCTACCAGGCTCCTCTGTTCATAGGATTCTCCAGGCAAGAATACTGGAGTGGGTTGCTATTCCCTCCTCCAGCGGACGTTTCCGACCCAGGGATTGAACCTGCGTCTCTTATGTCTCCTGCATTAGCAGGCCGGTTCTTTACCACTAGTGCCATCTGAGGAACCCTTAAAAATACTATTGATCCTCAAACCAAAGATAATATAGTATCATTTTTGAAAATGTTTTTGTATAATGAAAGATTGAAATAAGTTGAATTTTACTTTGATATATTGTAAATGTTATAAAAATATTACAGTCGACCTTGTCATGATCTTAATAATGTTAGTGATTTATGAGCACGTTTTAAATCTCTTTATCATGTGACATACAAATTATAAGGTCTTTAAAAAAAATTTCCGTGGGTTTCTTAAGATCGTATTGTATTGGCCAAAAAGTTCATTTGGGTTTTTTGGTAAGATGTTAAAAACAGGAATGGACTGTTTGGTCAACCCAGTACTATTGTGAGAGGATCTGCCCTTCTGAAAATGTTGAGAGATGCAGTTTGTCCACTGGAACGTGCAGTGGGGTGAACGCTTTGGGAAGAGAGAGGAAACATCTTGCCAGTGAGGAGAATGTATGGAAACGTGTACATGCTGGCTCAGACTGGGGTCAGCTTTGAACGGTTTCAGTAGTATATCGGCCCTAGTTATAATAGGGCTTATTCCCGGTATTACTGCATTTTTGATGGTAACGAATATCACCTGACAGGAATGCCAAGATCCCTGCTGCTTGCTGGGTTAAGGATGATTTTAGTAAAAGAGGTTTTGCTACTAGAAGACTCCTTCAAGGGTGTTACCTTGTTGTTGAGCCCTTGAATTTCTGTCCTGAACTGCAGGAATGTTTAGAGTAATTGTGGATACTAAAAGGGAAACCCAAGGCTGAGAGAGTCTTAGGAAAATACAGAAATGCTACTGCAGTGTGAATAAGAGAAGCATTTTTAAGATGATAAAAGTGCAAGTATTGGCTCATTAAAAACCAAAAAAAGATATGTTTCAACCAAGCTTGCTGTTAAGTGAATATGTTTAAGTGGCTTATAGTTCTCATTTATTTTAATACATCTTTTAAAAAATTGGACATGCTATCTTGAAAAAAAATGGGCCCCTGGATATAATTTGCATTTCTTAAGAATGTAGCAAATCTGTCATGGCATGCTTAAAATAATTATTTTCTTACGGAATTTTAACACTAATGTCAAGACCATTACCAGCAGCTTTAATGTATTAATATTTCACCTAACTTATGCCCAAGCAGACTGTTCTAGGCCTAAACTAATGTTTACTTTTCAACTGTTAGTTGAAATTCTCTTTGGCATTGTTAGCATATCAAAGGAAGTATTGAAGTAGTGTAGTTGTTTGTTCTGGGACTTTGGAATTTCTGAAGTTTAATAGAATGTAGAGTAGTGGAAGTGAGGTTCCTAAGTGGAACACACAGGACAGGATGCTCACACTTGAATTTTGTACTAATATGTGGAAGAGGCAGAGGTGGGATGAATGAACTTGGAACTTAATCCTTTCATTTCAGGTTCAAATTCTGGTTTTAGTGAATTTGCAATAAAAGAGAATCTATGAAAAAAAAAGGGGGAATTAAGTAGGATTTATGTTGTATGCCACCATCCATTGGATCATCGAAAAAGCAAGAGAGTTCCAGAAAAACATCTATTTCTGCTTTATTGACTATGCCAAAGCCTTTGTGTGGATCACAGCAAACTGTGGAAAATTCTTAAAGAGATGGGAATACCAGACCACCTGACCTGCCGCCTGAGAAATCTGTATGCAGGTCAGGAAGCAACAGTTAGAACTGGACATGGGACAATAGACTGGTTCCAAATAGGGAAAGGAGTACGTCAAGGCTGTATATTGTCACCCTGATTATTTAACTTATACGCAGAGTACCTCATGAGAAATGCTGGGCTGGAAGAAGCACAAGCTGGAATCAGGATTGCCGGGAGCAATATCAGTAACCTCAGATAGCAGATGACAACACCACCCTTATGGCAGAAAGCGAAGAAGAGCTAAAGAACTCTTGATGAAAGTGAAAGAGGAGAGTGAAAAAGTTGGCTGAAAATTCACCATTCAGAAAACTAAGACCATGGCATCTGGTCTCATCACTTCATGGCAAGTAGATGGGGAAACAGTGGAAACAGTGACAAACTTAATTTTTTGGGCTTCAAAATCACTGCAGATGGTGATTGCAGCCATGAAATTAAAAGACGTTTACTCCTTGGAAGGAAAGTTATGACCAATCTAGATAGCATATTCAAAAGCAGAGACATTACTTTGCCAACGAAAGTCTGTCTAGTCAAAGCTATAGTTTTTCCAGTAATCATGTATGGATGTGAGAGTTGGCCTATAAAGAAAGCTGAACGCTGAAGAATTGATGTTTTTGAACTGTGGTGTTGGAGTAGACTCTTGAAGAGTCCCTTGGACTGCAAGGAGATCCAACCAGTCCATCTTAAAGGAAATCAGTCTTGACTATTCATTAGAAGGACTGATGCTGAAGTTGAAACTCCAATATTTCGGCCACCTGATGCGAAGAACTGACTCATTGTTAAAGACCCTGATGCTGGGAAAGATTGAAGGCATGAGGAGAAGGGGACAACAGAGGATGAGATGGTTAGATGGCATCACTGACTCAATGGAGATGAGTTTGAGTGAACTCTAGGAGTTGGTGATGGATAGGGAGGCCTGGTGTGCTGCAGTCCATGGGGTCGTGAGTGAGTGACTGAACTGAACTGATGTTGTATCCTTACTGCTGTTATGTAGTAGCTGTATGAGAAGAGAGAAGGAAAAAATTTGAGAGTGTTGTTTCAAGTAATCAGATTCTCAACAAGCTTTGAGATAGCTGCAACATTTTCTCATGAAGGTTTAGCTTGCTGGAAAGGTGGTGGAAAGTTTGTGAATTATTTTTCTGTGGGTTGTATGATTATGTTAGACGGATTGAATAGGCAGTAGATGGAAGGATGGAACCTCAAAGAATTCCTGGGGTAGAAAATGAGTAATCTATCAATTGCGGGCTGTTTGAAATTTGAGGATTATTTGTATGATGTTCTGGATGAAGTAGGTTTATGGGAGCGAAAGAGTAATCTGATGAGGTAGTGGTATATGTCAGAAGGTAATATGATGCTCACAACATTTTTTTACAAGGTTACTTTTATTATACACGCTTTGTAGGTGGGGAGACTGAGTCACAGGAAAGCTTGTGACTAAGGATGCAAAATAACAGATGGCAGAGCAGGGTTTTAGATCTAGGCAGTGTGATTCCAGAGCGGACATTCTCTTCTAAAGAGATTAAATAACTTGCTTTTAACTGACTTGCCCTGATTTGGACAAAGCACCTCATTGATTTTCCAGTTTTCTCTTACTACCCATATTTTGGATGAGGAGACTTTCCTGGGACAAGTATAGACTTCTGCTTTCAAGGTTCTTCCACCTCTTCCAAGTATGCTCAATAGAGCTAATTTTTTAGCTTCTTAATTGTTCATGTTTTAAGGCTGATTTTGATTCTTCTAGGTGTGAGAAAAGTTAAATTAGAACTTTGAGTTTTTTTTTTTTCTTTTTAAATTCTGAAAGTATGCTAAGACATTTACAGAAGACTTGGAAAATGCAGAATACAGTTATAATAGTTCCACTAAATATATTACAGTTATTTTTTATGTAGATAGAGATTTTTAGTTGGAGTTTCAATACCAAACTAACTCTCAAAAATTAATAGAATGAATAGAAAAGTTGAAGGATATAGTAGATCTGAAAATCACTGTGAACCAATTCAGTATAATTAAGGTTTATATAGTTTTCACATAATAGCAGGATACAAATTCTATTCAAGTTCCCATAGAGAGCTTTGAATTTTTGCCATGTTTTATCAGGATATTTGGGGTAAAAGAGAGGTTCTGTCTAATGGAGACTCCCAGTAACAGTGGCTTAAAAAGTTAGAACTATGCTTTTCTCTTGTATGACATTTTGGATAATCTCGTGACTCCTTAATTTGGGGACCCAGGCTCCTTCTGTCTTATTGCTCTGCACCCCTAAGGTTTTTCCCTTGTCCATACAGTCCACGAAGGCTCCCAGCCATCCTCTAGCCCAGGCCCTGGGGAATAACTTCGAAGCCATTCACACCACATCCAGTCACATATTATTAACCAGGACGTAGTCATGAGACTATGTGACTGCAAGCCAGGCTGGACAATGTTGTCTTTATTCTGATCAGCCATGTGCCCAACCACGCATTGCCTGTATGGCAGTCTGTGCTGGGTTAAGTCATTCATCGTTTTCTTTGGATTCCCAGGTGACAGTGGAAAAGGGTAGTTTGTGCTGAAAATGTTGGTAGCCCTGAGATGGACATTCTTGCCAAAATAAAATTGAGTTATATTGGAATATTTTGGTTCTCCTTCTCACATATTTGAATTCCTGTTTGGATTTTAGTTATTCCTCATATCAGCAGGATGAAAAACTGAAAAAACATAATACCCATAATATACCCCAGTTGATACCCAGATTACATAAACAGCGTCTGAGGATTTCTTTACTGCTGCAAGGATTGAATAATTTAGTCTAATTTTCTTTTAGACCCAAATAAATAAGATGAAAGTCAAGATAAAGCTATAGTATCTGTTATAGAGTCCTGTCATTTATCATTGCTACCTTGTCTTGAAAGCTTTGTGAAAAGAGATGGTTTTGATATTTGTTATTGAGATACAGTTCCCACAAAGAGGTGTTTAAAACCTTTTCATCTTATCCAGTGATTGCAGTGTGTGCATGTACTAAAGCAACTTTAAAAAAATGAAAATTTGGTACATTGAATAATAGCTTTTACTAGAGATGCTTCAGGCCATGGAACCCCAGTGAGAAGCTGTCAGATTCCATTTTAAGGAAACAGGGCTATATTTTGATATATATTTCCTACTAAGTATTAATCGAATCAGCAAGCAAAGGACATTGAATGCTTTAATTTGCTGGTGGCAACAAAGGATGTAATGATAGATACAATATAGTTAAAATTTATCGCTGATGTTATATTTTCTTTTGGCCTATGCCTGTGTGGAATAAAACAAATAGATCTCTATGTCTGTTTCACAGCCCAAATGGACAATTTATAGAGTGATTTTCTAGAACATCCCCAAATAGAGTGACATTTTGTAGCAGTGACTGCTTACCTGTGGGAAGTGTAGCTCCATGAAGCTTCACCCTCATTATGTTGTGGGATATTTGTTGCTGATGTAGCAGATCCTATCAGTGGTTCTTTCATTCCTTTTATCTGACTTAACCTCAGCTGATTGCTTAAGTCACTGACTAAGGATTTTTCATCAGCTGTCTTTGGTAACATATATTGTTCATCATACTAGGGGCATTGGTATTATCAATTGAAAAGTCTGAATGGAAGGCAAAAAAATTAAATTGCTACAAGTGAAAAGAGAATATTTTGGCTAAGATTTCCTCCATATACTCCATACATTTAATGCGGCCCCCGAGTCTTTTTTTCTGACACTTTGAATCATCATTTTTCAATCCAGAAGAATTCTTTGTCAAGCAGCCCTTGTCATGTGGTGTGCTTCCAGACAGTGTAATAAGAAAAACTGTGTTAGAAATAAGACTTTAGTATCATAGTGGTGTGTGGCTGTAATTTCTTTGAGCCATTTGCCTTTTAAGAATGCGGTGTAGGCAGGATGGCTGTGGGGTAAAAGGAGAAAATGAAAACCAATTTTGTTATCTTGAATCTTGGGGTATTGTTTTTGGACACTTTAATCTCAGTCAGCTCTCCTTTGGTGTATATAAAGTGGTTTGAACTTCTGTTAGCTGAGCTGATATAATTTGTACAGTGGATGTTCACTGAATTGATAGTTTTTGTAAAACTGGAATTTTTCCCCTGTTTATTCATGCCTCATTTAAAATGGTTATGAATATAAAAATGTGCTTTTGGTAAAAAATACTATTAAGTATAAAGAGAGAAAGAAAAATGATCCATTCTCCCCAAATTCAAAGACAATCATCATCATTTTGTATATATCATTCCAGGCCATATATGTGTATGTATTTCTTGTGCTTTTTTCAGAGCTGGACATACACAAAACAAAATGAAGAGCAACAGTATTTTCAGTTTTTAGTATCTTGTCCTTTTCAGTTACTTGTGAGACTATTTTCCTGGGATTAATGTTATTACTTGTTTCTTAATATTAGCTTAGTATTTTGTTATATGGCGGTTCTGTTTTACTATTTGGCCATTTTCCTATTTTTGGATGTGTAATTTGGTTCCTTTTTTTCATTATTTTATGTGTAAAAGATATATTACTCTTCCTTGTTGTTTAAGTCTTTCTCATTGCCATCAGCCTTCATGCTTCTAAGAGGAAGATTTAATAGTCATTTAAACTGGCCATGAAAATGAATTTTTAGACAATCCTTGATCAGCATCAATTTTACCTTACCCTTTAGTCTCCTCTTCATTCATCATAATCTGTGACTTTAGTAATGTTCAAAGGCAATGAAAGAGATTCAAATTAATTCTTGTTACTGTCAGATCAAATTAATTTACAACAAATATGTGAACCTTGGAGATCAGAAGCTAAAATACTTATGTAATTGGACCTGGACATCAAGCTAGATCCTAAATCCTCTTGAAAGATGCACCACAAATTCTTCTGTTACATACTCTTTGCTGTGGGTTTTAAAAATTGTAAATCCTAGCATGTTGACATTCTGAAGGATATATGGCTTAAAATAGCCTCTCACAAAATATAGTATTGGCTCAATGAAATGTTATATAGCATCAGTCAGGATTTCTAAAATGAAATGCTGGTGGTTCTTCAGTTGAGGGGCGTTTCATTCTGTTTTCATAATGAGTTCATTTTGGACTTAAAATACCTCCTCAGTTCATTTCATCTTCAAGAGAAACTTCATTGGCAATTTACAGATAAGAATTTAAGTCATACAGAATAGAGTCAGGAATAGAACACAGGTCTCTTTAAACTTGATTCTTTAATTAAAATTGTTTTGTTTTGAAATCTGCTTTTATGTCCTTTAAGAGAAATCAAATATAGCATGCGTTTGTATTTCACAATCCTATGGTGGGTGCACACACACACACCGCCCCCCCCCCACTTCGGCCCATGGTTATGATGATAAAATGAAGGTCTTTCGTTGTCATGTGTGGCAGGTTGAACCATTATGATTTTTTTATGGCCATGTTTCAGATGCATATCAACTTAAATCTGAGCATTTTATACTATCTTTTAAAAGATCTTTTTATATTATATATGAATAATGTCATAAATGCCTTACTGTAAAATTCTTTATAAATTTATATAACTGAGATCAAATACATTAAAGCCATTTGTAAGTGATAAAGCACACAGCAAAGTCTTATTAATTTGGATTCATTTAATTTACAGTTTGTCATGAAATTAGAGAAGATTTATATTTACTCATAAGAGACGAGGTCAGGGTAGGCGATGGCATAGATAGTGACGGAGGGTTTGGTTAAGAAAATTCCAAGGGGAAATCTCAGATTACTTAGCACATTATTTTATGTAATCATTGTACCTTGGACGTTACTATTTACAGAGGATAAGTTGCTATTCTAATTATTAGTTTCATTAAAATAGTTCCTAGGGACCTCTGCCTGATAACAGTTAAAAGAGTTAAAAATAACATGAATGTGTATCTTTTTTCCTTTCCTACCATTTATTCTATATAATTTTGTATTATATGCTGTAGTAAAAGCTAATTTATTTTTGGTGTTTATAGAGAAATTGTTCCTTATTAAACCCTTCAATTCCTTAATTTCAAAATGGAATCTCTGTGAATTATTATAAGTTAATTTAGAGTGAATAACTTTAAATCCTTTTCTCATTTTCTTTGAATATAAAATTATAGCCTTATTGAACTGTTTGTTCAATATTAATTCTGACAGTGTCACCTATGAAAGATATAATTTTAATTGGCCAAGAGCTATCTGATGATAGTTTTGATGGGAAGTATGTCAGCTTGAAATAAATCTATGCTTGAGAAATTCACTCTTAAAAACATTAATCTGAAAATGTCTTTGAATGCCTAATGCATCTGAATCGTTTGGGTAGGTGGGTATCATCTTGTGTCTGTGTACATTCTTATGATACCATAACAGTGAGCTGGGGTCTTTAGGCTGTACTTTGTAGTCACTTTCCATTTCCATTAGATTCTTAATGAAGTCCTTGTCCTTATTATATGACATATTTTGAGGCACAAAGAGGGGGCAAAAAAAAGACAGTTGGATAATTTAGCACAAAGTGGTTTTGGATACCCTAAGGAATAGCAGGAGCCTGGCGGGGTACAGTTCATGGAGTCACAAAGAGTTGACGCGACTAAGCGACCCACACCCACACACCAACCCCTTCTCCCCCAATCAAGGTGAGTGGAACTGGGGAGATGTGACTTTGGTTGAGTATGGAGAGAGAGGAAGCTGGTAGTACTTGGGCACCTCGAGGCAGAGGTCACATGGGAGGAAGGTGCTTTGCTGTCATCAGCAAATTTTCATCTGTGTTTGAGAAGTCCGTATTACTGGAAGTGCATTATTTGTGATTATCAGTAGTCATACAGACTGTAAAGTAGCTAGGTTTCCCCTGTTTATCTTTTATCAGGGTGAACATTTTGGCCCAATCTGTAACTGTTTTTCGGTGGTGGGACAGTACTGCGTCCAGGGAGGCATTTTAGAGATCTGTGGGGGAGCCACTGGTGTTTAGTGGGGAGGTGGGGACAGGGATTTAGAGAGCTTGCAGTGCCTCAGGGAGTTCCTCCCCTTGAAGAGCTGTCCTGTGTCCTCGATTTCAGGATGTCCCATCAGGAATTCATGCAGCTGAAAACCTGCCCACCCAGCCCAGAACGGACAGAAGGCGTGTGGTTTTGTACAGTTGGAAGATACTCTGAATTTTCTGGGAATGCAACTGCTCTGTCACAGTAACCATAGCTATTGCATATGTGGTGGTTTAACAGAAACTCAAGAGTCAGCCTGTTTTATTGTATCTAGTGTAGACTTGAGGGCTGATTCTTTGGTGGTTCAGTGGTGAAGAACCCGCCTGCCAATGCAGGAGACGCAGGTTCGATCCCTGAGTTGGGAAGATCCCTTGGGGAAGGAAATGGCTGTCCACCCTTCTAGTATTCTTGCCCGGGAAATCTCATGGACAGAGGACCCTGGCAGGCTACAGTTTATGTCTGACTCTGTAATTAAACAATAGCAACAAGTGCAGGCTTGAGTATTTACATACTAAAATGCCATTATTCATTATAAATTAATTTCTCTTTATTTTTTTTAATGGTACACTTAGGGTATTATAATGATTAAAACCCTTGTGTCTGTATTATCTATTTATTTTCAGCATAGTAGAGGGAGTGTTAAAAATACTTTATTTTGTATTTTACCCTGTGAGGGTGAAACCCACTGGTCTGAACAAGGACCTTTTATGTCATCCCAGGTGTTCTAAATCAGTTACATCCTAAGCCTTAAGCACATGATATAACTGCTTCTGAAAGACAAAGTGTTCAACGGCCTTTCTCTGTGTAACACTAGTATGAAGGAAATTTGTGGATCTTTAGGAATATAATCATAAATGTTTGTACCATTCTGTTGAGTTGAACTTGACTGTAGATAATCTTACTTTTAGAAAAAAGGTTAAGTACATTCTTGTGTTTAAAAGATAGGCTAGGGCCTTTGTTCTTGAAATTTTTGTGCACAGTCTTGTCTCTTAAAGATGGTGAAGTCACTGGTTGTCAGTGACCTCACAGAGCTTCCACAGTGCTTCACAGAGAACTATGTTTGGTTTATTAGACATTGCAACCGCCTATGACTATGTTGAAATAGAGTTTTCTGAACAATAGGTAGATATTCGTTGGATGGAGGAAAAAAATAACAGGGCTATAGATAAAAGCAAGGCTGACCTAATTTTCATAGTGTGAAATTAAAAAAAAAACGAAGCTCAGGGTATTGCACTATAGTTTAATGAAAAATATTATACCAATATGTATTATGCTGCCTCACAGTTTTAATATATTTGAACTACCATAAATAAAATATGAATCAAGCATGGGTGTAAAATCTCAATTGCTTTATTTAAAACTTCCCAGGAGAGGCCGTTGTTCTGCAGTGGTTAGCTAATGGGTTAAATAGGTCCTTTTTGGCATCTCACCCTTAATGGACTATAAATGAAGCCACTGAAGCCCAGAGGTCTGACTCAGATCTGCTGCTGCTGCTACGTCGCTTCAGTCGTGTTCGACTCTGTGACCCCATAGACGGCAGCCCACCCGATTCCTCCGTCCATGGGATTTTCCGGGCAAGAGTACTGGAGTGGGGTGCCGTTGCCTTCTCCAACTCTGATCTGCCGACTGTTTTTGCTGCCTAGTGGTGGGCCAATATCTAGAAATAGGACTCTAGGTTTTTTTTTCTTCACTGGGTCAGAACTTTTACTTTCATTCAGAAGAAGAAAAGTCTTGAGGTTGGAGTTAGTTGACATTTCCCAGGGCTGTAGGTGGATTAGAAGATAGATTCTGTTTTTAGACTTCTGCTTTCCTTGGGCTTCAAATATGTGCAAAGATAGATTTAAAGTCTTTTTGGAAAATAGTGTTGGTCAGAGTTTGAAGTACTAAATATTTTAGTTGAATTTAGGAATTTTATTAGCAGTAATGGATTTTTGGCTAAAATACAGTTTTGCTGCTAATAAGAAGAAGGAAAAATGATTTATGACTTGCTATTTTGACTTTCTATTTACCAAGGCAAATTACTTAGGACATTAGTCTTGGTTAAAGCCCTTTAGCACATGAAAGTAGGCTTGTCCACTGTTGCAGGGTTCTAAACTGTACGCTTAGAGAAATGTGCTGTGAGCCTTACTTGCATCAGCGTGGCAATTAGGAAGGAGGACTGGAATATGATAAATCAGTGTGAACTGGTCCATGCTGCTGTACAGCCAGATCTTTGTGAGTAATGTAGACATTACAGTCTCTAAATTACTTTTGAGCAGCGACCACTAGCATTCATCAGTCTTTTATAATTTAGTTGCAGATTATTGATTATGACTGCCCTTCAAACATGCACAGGTCTCTACCAATTGCGAAAATCATCTTTTATTTATAATTTTTCCACCTCGTTCCCTTTTGTTTCATTTCTAAACTTGGTGAAGAGAGGCGTGTAATCGCTGCCTTCCGTTGTCTCCTCCCACTGGTTCCTGATGGCTGGACCACCTGATTTCCATGCACTCCATGGGACAGTGGGGCATTGCAAGCCGCGCTGCAGGTCTTCCTGCTGTGCCCAGGATAGGCATGAATTCACTGAGCCTGGACGAGGCCGTGGAGTCCTGCACAGTGTCCCAGGCCGCCACTGCCAGGTGATCAGAGTTGGCACATGAGTCGAAATCTGTTTCACTGTTTCTGCACAGGGTACTTTGGTTCATATCTTGCTTTTCTCATTCCATTTCTTCTTGGTCTCTAATGATGCCTCTCCTTCATCTGATGAATTTTTAAGGCCTATTCTTCAGCCTTCTACTTTCTTTATACATTTTCTTCTTTTTTTCCCCAGGAAAATTCACTGATCTCAGATCTGTAACAGTTATTTCCAAATCAGCATTTCCAGTCAAGTCTCAAATCTGAATTTTAGGTTCAAATGTCTAATTGCTTGCCATTCCATGTGGTGACTCTGGCATTACTTTCAACTGAATATGTCTGACCTGAAACTCATTATCTTTCCTCACTTAATTGACCATCATGGGTGTTAGTTTTCTGGCATCTGGGTGCACCTTTGACTTTCTTTTTCGTTCATCTCTCAGTCACAGATGATCAGTTTTTCCCATCTTAGTCCTTGTATCTCAGAATCCATGGTTATGGCCAGCGTCCTAGTTCAGGTCCTCATCAGCTTATGCCAGCACAGCTCAGGCTCGAGTGAGCCCCTCAGATCTGGTGGGCTTGTTAGTACACAGATTGCTGGGTCCCACCTCCCAGGCTTCTGGTGTATAGTTCTGGGGTGCATCTGAGTTTGCATCTCTTAACAGGTTCCCGGTGATGCTGCTGAGGGATGGGGACAGAGAGAATGAAGCTGCATTTTGAAAACCACTCATTGCTTTTCATTTTCCCCATCCAATTAATCTGCAAATCTCTGTGAGATTAGACTTCCTGTAACGCCCCATTTCATTGCATTATTTTCATTTTTAAACACCTGTTTATGGTACCCTCTTTCTTAACATTTCTTATCCAAGCTCCTGCCTAGTTTCCAAGACTCCTCACAAATGAGCATAAATCACCCCTCATTTTTTTTTCCCTTACAAACAAGCTTTGTTTCCTTTCCATTTGTCTAGACTTAAGTCCTTGCTTCGGTCCCTCTTCCTTCGTGAAACACTCCATGACTACACCCCCACCTTTGTAAGTTTCATTATTAGTAAACCCCCAAAGCACTCATTCAGACTCTTATCTCCTTAGTGGTAGGAACCATATGTCTTCATCTCCTATGAAGCCTAGGATAGGATTAAATCAGTGTGGATTTACTACCTAGTGAATTGATTGATTTCTGTAGTTTGTATATTCCTCGAGACTGCTTGATTTGAGAGAAAACAATTAAGCAAAAATAACTTCATATACCTAAGCATTAAACCTTATAGTTAGTACAGTAAGCGTGTAACGAATATCCGTCCCTCTCTGCTTTATGAATAGCCCACTGCTGGTAGTGGTGGCTCAGGAGTGTCCACAGGAGCAGAAGCCTGGTGACGGTGGTCGTGGCGTGCAGAGCTGGGGAGGAGCCACTTGTTTTGAATTTCTTTTGGCAGTCCACACTTCTCCCTTAGGTAACATGTGATTTTGCAGAGTGTGTTCTTAGTTTTTTTCTGAATCATCCCTAAGTTACCTGAAAAGCTGGTGGCTTAACTGCCCCTAATGACTGATGTTGACTCCACAGATCAAGCAGTTAAGATGTTTATTGAACAGCTGTTGTGTGCCTAGCAGAGTCTGCACCAATATTGCTGTCTCTCCCCCTGTCCTTCCTTCCCTCCTCTGTGTTTTTGGTTTGTCTGTAAAGCGTAGAGGATGTTCTTGCTAGTTTTCAGGGTGAGTATTTGCTAGACAGTTGTCCCAAATGAGTGGAATGTCAGTTCAGAGGAACAATTGGCAGTATATGTTGTCAGTGATAGAACCTTTGTTCTTTCGCCTTCTGGTTTTGGGCTTTTTTGGGAAAATGGAGGCTCAAGCATGAATTCGGTCCTGTCAGACTCTCATTTAACATAGCCGTGTTAAGGGGAAGGCTGTTGGAGAGCCTTCTAGCTTGGGTTCTCATTTTACAGAGGAGACAGCGTTGACCTAAAGCAATGACGTGTGTTTGAACAAAGTCACAAAAACGCATTATGGCAAAGCCAGGCTAGATGGGAACCGCCTTTACATCCAGCTTGGTCCTCTTTGTGTGTTATGGATCTTTATGGAGAAGCCTTTGAATGTGGCCACACTCAGGACTATTGGAAAGAAACAGAAAAAGGTTTGGGTGCTTTTGGTACTTCATTTGGGGTTGGAGATTTAATGCTGCTGAATTTATAGTTTTATCCCCAGTGAACAAAATACATCCATTTGTGAAACAAACAAAAAAATTAAGCTATGCATCAAAAAGCAATATCCAGAGGTAATTATTATTTTTTTAATTTAAATTATAGATCTTATTTTCCTAGAGGCTATGTGAGATTTTGCAACTATTATTCAGGATGTTAAGACATGAAATACTAGGTATATCTGATTCTCAATACTGGTTTATGAATTGTCTTCTTAAAAATGTGGAGACTGTAGAATATGAATGATGAGCCTGTCTGCTGCTATACAGCGTCCGCAGCCCATATTGATGATTGTTTTCATGTAGAATGGAACATGGAGCTGGTTTCCAGGAGTGCTTGTTGTGAGGCAAACAATAAAATGAACATTATTTGCATATTATGCCATTCAAATTAGAAATTTACGAAAGCATATAAATCCTCATGGAGCAATAATACTGTGAAATAAGCCATTAACTTGATGCAGTTGATGTTTAGGTTGCCAAACTCTTTGTGACACTGTACCTTCCGATTCGATATTTATGGTTATGAAAGTGCAGTTAAGATTTTCCTTCCAACATCATCATTAGCTTTGATGTATAAGTGGCCTCAGTTACCCTGCCAGGTATCTAGACAAACGGCATTTTTTTGAAGTCAGTCCTAGGTTACATTACACTTAAGGTGATGGTGAATGTTACTGTCAGCTGAGTATCATCATACTTAACACTCCGTGTGTGTGTGTTTAAATCAGGTTTGTCTGCTACCTAGATGGTGGCACAAATGGGTAATGGCACACTATTACATGTTTCTTTCTAACCCTGGAGATTTATTATAGCCATCTTTTGACTCTTCTAATCAAACCCTGTACCTTTTATAAGATAAGGAGCATGACAAGATTTATCCTGCAACCCATGCTGTGAGTCATTTACTCCTGATAGACTCTGTGTTGCATTTCATTGATTGCATGGATGCTTCCATTATTATTTTTTAAACAATCAGTGCTCTTTTTGTATTAATGAATTTATTGAAATAATAAGATTAATGGATATTTCTGTGGAGCTGAAAATTTAATTTGGCTGTATTTTATGGTGTTAGCTTTGGCTCAGCTATCTCAATCCTGGCAGAGTCAGTGTTTATCTAAAATCTGCTGCTTGGGTTATGCAATTACATACATTTATTTCCTTCTGAGAGTAGGTCACCATAGTTCTCTTTGGTGTTTTTAAACTAACATATGAAAATAATAGGCTTTATAAAATTGGATATGATACATATCAGCAAACGGTAAGACCAGAAATGGAATAAAGGGAAAATCCCAAAGGACCTGACATTTCTCTAAGAGGCAAGCTATAATTTTTATTAAGTAACTTATGGAGATTGTTTCAGAAATACTGTAATTGGGGAGGGAATTACAATGTAAGGATTATGTTAAGAAAATGAAAGAAAGGGAAAGTCATGGTGGAAAAAGTTGCAAAAGGAAATTGGTATGTCCCTGGAGATCCAGGGAATCTGTGGAAGTCAAATCATGGTTGTATTTTCAATCTTGTGTTTTCATGACATAAGCCATTGTGTCATGGCTTGATGAGCCATTCATAACGGGATTTTGTCTTTTGGAGTCATTTCTGTTCATCATTCAGGGAACTATCTTAAATGTATTTATAGTGTTCCATCTCCTCTACCTCATCCCTCTCTACCCAACATTTAACCGGTTTCTGAAAACAGAGAATTAGGACATTGTCATGCAACATAGAAGACAGGTGAAGTGTAAGAAATTTATGCTACTCTTTTCTCTCAGAATTAAGACCATGGTATTCGCAGTTCCTGAGAATACTAAGAATCAAGTAGTATAAGGTTAGGAGTTATTTGATCCCCAACTTAGAAATTTACTTAGAGTTTCTTAAGAATTTAATTTAGTAATTTAGAATGTGGCTAAGAGGGACAAGAGTTTGCTAGGTGGTCATTAAAGAAGAATCTTTGGACTAACCAAAACATTTTTTTTTTTTTTTAGAATGCTGTTTACCTAAAGCAAGCATAAATTTGAGTTGTTTTTAATTCAGATACTTCTTACTTTCAGTAGTAGTTTCAGATAAAGGGTTTAGGGCAGACTTGTCACCAAGCAGTTGTAATGCTTGACTTTTTCTCATGTATTTTGTGGTCAGTTTCATATCGTGTATAACTAATTGACAAAATGCCAGTCTTTGTGTTTATTAAGGTACATTTGCCATTGAGAGAAAAATTAAAGTGGTTTCTGAGAACATTTTACCAAGTCCATGGGTTACAAGTATGTGAAAAAAAGCATCCTTTTGTCTTAATACATTTTAAAAGGAAAGTGAGAAATGTATGTGAAAGCTTTGGAACCCTACTTACTGAGTCTGAACTAGTTTTGCAGATTTGCCTGGCAAATCTGATGCATATGGTTTGAAAATTTCTAATTTTTACTTTTTCTCATTTCACAAACTTTGCCAGTCCCCAAAGATCTGCTTGGTAACTCACTGTGCTAATAGGCAAAGTTGGCCTTTCCTGTGCTTCTGTTAAAGTAGTCCATCCTGAAACACTGACCTTTTAGTTTAATAACAGTTTTATTTGAGAAAATGTTTAGATCCTGAAGCTGAAAAGAGTGTTTTCAGAAAGGCCATTTTAAATAGTGGTCTCCAAATGGTATATCTGTTTTCCCTCATGCACTTTGGACCTATCTACCTAGAAGAAATGTATTGTTGCTTTCTGTATTCTATTGATTTAAAAACAAATAACATGAAACTTAGATTTGCTCAAAACCCATTATCACACCAGTTTATTTTCCTGCCTGGGCTTTGAATTGCTATTTTAGATTTTAAACTTTATGCTTGGTCATGTTTTATCTTTTGTTATTTTAAATTCTCCATTGTAGCTAAAGTAGTTACTTTTTCAGCTGTGACCTTGGACTTGGGACCCAAAAGGGGTGTGTGTGTGTGTGTGTGTGTGCTTTTGTTATTTTAAATTCTCCATTGTAGCTAAAGTAGTTACTTTTTCAGCTGTGACCTTGGACTTGGGACCCAAAAGGGGTGTGTGTGTGTGTGTGTGTGTGTCTTTTCCAGGAATAAAAAGGGTGTGTGTGTGTGTGTGTGTGTGTGTGTGTGTGTGTGTGTCTTTTCCAGGAATAAAAAGGGTGTGTGTGTGTGTGTGTGTGTGTGTCTTTTCCAGGAATAGCTATTGCATTACAGAGACAGCTCTGCTTTGACTGACCAGAAGTGAAGGGAACTAGCCGGTCCCTTGGGCGTGTCTTCTTCAGTGGCTTCGGGAGCATCCCTGCCTTTTGCATCTCTGGTGCTTCCTCCTCTCACCTTTCTCCCCCGACTTGTGGCCTACCTAGGTGATTGCACCACTTTCTCACCACCCACGGCAGGTGGCTTGGCAGACATGAGAGGCAGGAGGGTACAGAAAAGGAAGACAAGCCTTCTGCACTTCCTTCTCTGCAGTCTCTCTTGGCATGGCTGGCTTCCCAGCCCCCCACCTGGCCATCATTTGGAAATGGAGTCCTCACCATTCTCTTTGAGGTTTATCACAGCATCATGAAAAACTCAATGCTGAATTTGGCATTTCCCCTGGTAGGAAGCCCCTATGTGAGAGGCATTGATGGTTGTGAGCCATCAATGCTAAGTCATGTCTGACTCTTTGTGACCCCATGAACCGCAGCCTGCTAGGCCCCTCTGTCGTCCACTATCTCCCAGACTTTGTCCAAAGTCATGTCCATTGAGTCGGTGATGCTGTTTCACTGTCTCATGCTCTGCTACTGCCTTCTCGTTCTACTCTTCAATCTTTCCCAGTGTCAGGGTCTTTCTAATGAGTCAGTTCTTCACATCAGGTAGCCAGAGTATTGGAGCTTCAGCATCAGTCCTTCCAGTGAATATTCAGGGTTGATTTCTTTTAGGATTGACTGGTTTGATCTCTTTGCAGTCCAAGGGACTCTCAAGAGTCTTCTCCAGTACCACAAGTCAAACCATCACTTCTTTGGTGCTCAGCCTTCTTATGGTCCAGCTCTTTACATCCATCCATGATTACTGTAAACACCAGAGCTTTGACTGTACACTGTCCTCATAAGTGTGCTGTGAGGACATGTTGAATCAGCTCCCTTAGAAGACTGAGCTCACTGCTTCATGCTTAGACCCGGTATACCAAGGTCTTACCAAAGCCTAGTTCTGTTGAGTAAAATTCAGTTGAATTGTAATCAAGAATTTGATTGAATTTTGCCTGAGAAAAATTTTGCTGTGATAATTTGATTATCCTGGCAGATTTATGTGATTTTACATGGGGTCTGACCCAAACTGATATTACTACACTTCAGAGTATAGTTTCATCAGGTAGTACTAACTGGGTTAAATATGAGTCTCAATTTTTGCTGTTAATAGAGCTACCAGCTGTGAACAACTTGAAAAACTGTGTCACGTTGCTTTGCTTGGTGATAAGAAGGCGAGGAAACCATGGAAACCATCACCTTGTGGCGGGCATAGCCTGGGACTTCATAGCCAGCTGACCTCTGTGTAACCTACCTGGCCTTGTTTTTGGATGAGGAAATCAAAACTCAGCTAGGTTAGCTCATTGACCTAAAGCCTGGCTGATAAAAAGACAAAGTCTATCCATACTCCTTGATGAGCCATTACTGTTTGTAATTTCTCTGCTGGGTTTTGTATTGTTTAAACTTCTAGTGCTGGAAAAGAAAACGAAAAAAAATCTTAAGATTTGCCTGAATCAAACAGTTCCTTTTTTAGTTTCTTAAAAGTTTTTGTTTTGGGTGACTTTTTCAAAGCAGAGACTTGTCTCACACTTTAGACTACCAAGTAGAAGAATGGCAAACAGCAGAATAGTGTGTATATATATGTGTGTGTATATACACACACATGCATACATATATATAGTTCTAATGGAGAACATCCATTTGAGAGCAACTTCTTGAGAAAAGTACCCACAGAGGCTAGTAACTTTCTCAGGGTCCCCCAAGTTGCTGATGGGCAAACTGAGATCAAACCTCAGCTAGTCTGTACATCTTTCTCTGGTTCCTTGTCCATCATTCTTTCATTTATATTATATTCTTTTTTCAGCTTGATTGAGAGACATTTAACATATTTGCTATTCACTCATTAAAGTGTACAGTTCAGTAACTTCTACTATTTGCAGATTGTGCAACCATCTTACGGTCTAGTTTAGAACATGTTCAATACCCCCCAAAGAAATCCTATACCCCCTTAGCTGTCACTCTCCATTCCCTCACTCCCCTGCCCCAGACAACCACTCACCTACTTCCTGCATCTGCAGGTTTGCCTTTTCTAGACATTTCATATCAATGGACATGTACAATATGTGACCTTTTGTGTCTGACTTCTTTCACTTAGCATTTTTTTCAAGATTTATTCATCTTGTAGTACGTATTAGTACTTCATAACTATTTATGATTGAATAATATCACACTGAATGGATATACTACACTTGGTTATCCATCCATCAGTTGATGAGCATTTAGATTGTCTTCACTTTTGGGATGTTATGAATAATGCTGCCATAAATATTCATCTACAAGTTTTTGTGTAGACATGTTTTCAGTTCTCTTGGTTATACACGGTATCTAACAGTGGAATTGCTGGGTAATATGGTAACTGTTTAGCATTTTGAGAAGCTGCCAAACTATTTTTATACTGACTGCATTATTTTACACTCCCGCCAGCGGTGTGTTAATATGCGGGTTTCAGTTTCTCCACATTCTCACTGACCCTTGTTGATTGTCCTTTGGATTATGTTTGAATTGGTAAATCACTGTGGCTTTGGCTTGCATTTCCCTAGTGATGATACTGTTGAGTGATTTTTCATGCGCTTATTGGCCGTTTGTGTATCTTCTTAGAGAAATGCCTGTTTGTGTCCTTTGCCCATTTTCAATTATGTTGCCATTTTATTCAGTTCTGTTGTAAGTGTTCTTTTATATTCTGGATACAGGCACCTCCACAGCTATATGATTTGCCAGTAGTTTTCCCCATTCTGTGGGTTGTCTTTTTACCTTCTTGAAGATGTCTTTTGATGTTGCTATTTTCTCGTAGTCTGCAATTAAGAGAAAACATCCTTAAGACCGTTCATATATTTTCTTTTCTTGCTGTTACCCAGTGTCAGCTAAATTTTTGCATATTTTCTAAGGCAATGTTGTTATAATGTCAAGATTATCAAATAAAATGTCATCAAAGAGCAAAGACAGTACTGTCTAGTTTCCATCTAATAGGCTCAACCAGTTGAGATCTTGGGTAAGGTCCTGTGTGTATTCCTAGAGTTTAAATGTTTCTGGTGCTTTCTTGGTCATAATTTTGGGTAGTAGGTTTTGAGTAGCAAAGAGGAAATAGTCCTTGCTTATTTCTTACAGAGGGCTCTTAAGGAGAATATAAAATTTGTTGATTTATTTGTTGTCATAGCTGTAAGACTCTTTCATCTAATTGGAAAGACCAGCTGTTTCTAGTCAAGTCACCAGGTACTTAGAAAGCTCCAGCTGTGTTCTCAGCACTGTTCTGTGTCTCTCTCCAATTGTTGGGACTTGAATTTGAAGGACATGTTTTCCAAAAAATATGGTTTTAACGTTTTCATGAGTCAGTGAATTCCCTTTTTTCAAAAATCATGGAA
This sequence comes from Redunca redunca, assembly GCA_006410935.1. Classification (NCBI taxonomy): domain Eukaryota; kingdom Metazoa; phylum Chordata; class Mammalia; order Artiodactyla; family Bovidae; genus Redunca; species Redunca redunca. Next base: position 56,113 of record SJYQ01005458.1, read on the forward strand.
AAATGAATGTAACCACAAATGATTTTATTTCTCTAATAAGTGATTTTTTAAAATGTTCAATCATCAAAGTGGGAATGTTTTGATGTCATTTTCTTCTCTGAAGTCCCTTCCTTACAGCCTCTCCTCCTCCTTGATGCAGTTGTCAGACTTCAGTGGTGGGACGTCATTTTAAAGAGTTTGTACTTAATGGCTCAGTTCCCACTGGGCAGTAAGCAGCTCCTTGAGTTTATTATAACTTTTGGCAGGTATGGAGATTTCTAGGTCACCAGAGAACTCTTGATTAATCCTGAAGTTCACTAATTGGTCTTTCCCACAGTGCTTAGGTGGTTCCAAGGAGATCCTGACCAGCTGGCAGAACTTGGCCTATTAAGATCTAGTCTCAATTTTGTCTTCCTGAGTATTGTCATGCTTTTGTTTAAAGGAGTCACTTATTTTATCTTTCCCCCCTCTTTGTTGATTTTAGTTTCTGAGGAAGAATTGAAAAGAAGAGTGGCTGAGGAACTGGCATTGGAGCAGGCCAAGAAAGAATCTGAAAATCAGAAACGGTGAGTTTTATGGTGTTTGAGACAGATTTTGGTGGACCTGTCATAATTATGAAATTCTTTTGGAGTGGAGTGATTATAAAGAGACTCATCATTGGTGTCTGGCTCAACTTCAGAATGTGCTGAACATAAATGGATGTGGCTCTTTTTGGTTTTGGATTGTGCTTGTTAAAGCCCTAGGTTATCCCTTTTCCAAACTCAATTGTAAGTCACCATTTTATCTTTTGTATTGTTCTCAGTTGCATGAATAACTGAGCCCTGGTTTTTCAGTATGTGAGAAATAGTTTTTAAGGATTCTTCTGGCATTTCTCAGGCTACATTCTTTTAATGAATATATTTTTGATAGAAAATTACATTATCTGCTATGGGTATTGCCAGTATCTGATGGATCATTGAAAAAGCACAAGAGTTCCAGAAGAACATCTACTTCTGCTTTATTGATTACTCCACAGCCTTTGACTGTGTGGATCACAACAAACTGTCGAAAATTCTTCAAGAGATGGGAGTACCAGACCTCCTTCCCTGCCACATGAGAAATCTGTATGCAGGTGAAGAAGCAACATTTAGGACCGGACATGGAACAACAGACTGGTTCCAAATTGGGAAAGGAGTACATCACAGCTGTATATTGTCACCCTGCTTATTTAACTTATATGCAGAGTACATCATAAGAAACGCTGGGCTGGAAGAAGCACAAGCTGGAATCAAGATTGCCAGGAGAAATATCAGTAATCTCAGATATGCAGATGACACCCCCCTTATGGACAGAAAGCAGAGAACTAAAGAGCCTCTTAATGGAAGTAAAAGAGGAGAGTGAAAAAGCTGACTGAAAACTCAACATTCAAAAAACAAAGATCATGGCATCTGGTCCCATCACTTCATGGGAAATAGATGGGGAAACAATGGAAATAGTGACAAACTTAATCTTTTTGGGCTCCAAAAAAATGCAGATGGTGACTGCAGCCATGAAATTGAAAGACACTTGCTCCTTGGAAGAAAAGCTATGACCAATCTAGACAGCATATTAAAAAGCAGAGACATTACTTTGTGGACAAAGGTTCATCTAGTCAAGGCTATGGTTTTTCCAGTAGTCATGTATGGATGTGAGAGTTGGACCATAAAGAAAGCTGAGCACCAAAGAATTGATGTTTTTGAACTGTGGTGTTGGAGAAGACTCTTGAGAGTCCCTTGGACTGCAAGGAGATCCAACCAGTCTATCCTAAAGGAAATCAGCCCTGAATATTCATTGAAAGGACTGATGCTGAAGCTGAAACTCCAGTACTTTGGCCGCCTGAGACGAAGAACGGACTCATTTGAAAAGACCCTGATGCTGGGAAGGTGTGAAGGCGGGAGGAGATGAGGACGACAGAGGATGAGACGGTTGAATGGTATCACCCACTTGATGGACATGAGTTTGAGCAAGCTCCAGTAGTTGGTGATGGACAGGGAAGCCTGGTGTGCTGCAGTCCATGGGGTCGCAAAGAGTCAGACACGACTAAGTGACTGAACTGAACTATGGGTATTAAGGTTAACAATATTGTAGCTAATAATGAATGTCATAGATAGTACCCATGTTAATAAATAGCATTAATTAGTAATTAGTTCAGTTCAATATGCTCACTTAAAAATTCAAAGACTTTACAGATGTGTAAGGTTAAAAAAACAAAATCGTCCATAATTTCTCTCAGTTGAGATAATCACATTTCATTCCTCTGGCCTTTTTTCTGTGTCCATACTTCGATGTTATTGTTGTCTTTAGGACTACTTCTACTAGCAGTTGCAGGTAAGAGAATTCATTGAAGTTCTTGTAATAAAAAACTGGAAGCAATCCATGTGCCCGTCATGGGAGACTAGGTGAATGAATTATGGCACAAAACCATAATGGAATATTAGATGTTCAAGTAGATCTTACATTCTGATTCAAAAAGATGTTGAAAAGCTATAAGCTGAACACGGTATTTGAAACAATGTAGGTAGTTTTTTGTGGGTAAAGCAGCGCCATGGACTGTAGCCAGGCCCCTCTGTCCATAGGATTTCTCCAGGCAGGGATACTGGAGTGGGTTGCCATTTCCTTCTCCAGGGGATCGTCCCAACCCGGGGATCAAACCTGCATCTCCTGCACTGGCCGTAGATTCTTTACCCCTGAGCCACCAGGGAAGCCCGGGGGGTAAAAGTTGTACTTTTTAAAGAGTTAAAGTATAGTTGCTTATTCATAAAAATATGTGAATACATTTTAATCCACAGTAGTCAAGTGATTCCCTTCTCTGCTGTTTCTGAAAGTTGCATATGGCACAAAGCATTATTATTATATGATCATGTGTATATCTTCCACATGCACAGTAACTACTACTGGTAGATGGTTTGTGAGATTTTGTGTGTGTTTCTTTGTGTGTGTGTTTGTTTTGGACTGCTTCACTAGTTTGCTTGAAGAGAGCTAAATGTAAAGAATCTTTGAATTGGTAAATCTAGTCTTTGTTGGCTATAGGTGGTGGTGGTTCAGTTGCTAAGTTGTGTCTGATTCTTGCGACCCCATGGACTGTAGCCTGCCAGGCTCCTTTGTCCTTGGGATTGTCCAGGCAAGAATACTGCAGTACTGGAGTGGGTTGCCATTTCCTTCTCCAGGGAATCGTCCCAACCCAGGAATCAAACCCTGGTCTCCTGCATTGGAGGAAGATTCTTTACTGACTAAGCTACAAGGGAAGTCCTATAGGGCCTTTCGCATATAATTTAACCTCATTGGCCCTTAAATATTTCATACCTAAAGTGAGGAGTTTATGAAGTATTATCTAATATTTCTTCTCTTTTGATGGAGTGCGTGGTACGCTAGGTCCAATTTGCCTGAAATGTCTGGAACAGAACATGAGTTTTAGTTTATACCACCATTTTCTCAGGAAATAGAGAAGACTCATGGCTTAGGATTTTATAAGTCAAGATGTAATTAGTACTGCTAAAAGGATTTACGCATATTTCAATAGTTTCCTATGCAGGACTTTTTAATTATTTAATTGGCATTAGGTTGATGGAGTATATAATTAGACAGTGAAGTTTATTTAAAAACATTTCAGACCATTTTCTTTAAGAAGCAGAGACTATCAGTGTGTTCAGAATTCCTTGTATTTGAAATTTTATTATTATTTTTTTTAAATTTTTAGTTTAACTTTACATTACTGTATTGGTTTTGCCAAACATTGACATTAATTCACCACGAGTGTACATGCGTTCCCAAACACGAATCCCCTCCCATCTCCCACCCCATACCATCTCTCTGGGTCCTCTCCTTGCACCAGTCCCAAGCATCCTGCATCCTGCATCGGACATTGACTGGCGATTCGTTTCTTACATGATAGTATACATGTTTCAATGCCATTCTCCCATCTCATCCCACCCTCTCCCTGCCGAAATTTTATTATTTTTAATTGAATTTTATTTTAGTAAGGAGTTTTGGGTTAGACTTTCGTATTTACTTTGCTTACGTTTTTTTTCACATAGAAGTTTTTTGTCTTTTCTTCTCCTGTGGTACTGGGTGGTGTTATAACAATTCTAACTGTGGTGGTTTTTTACCCCCTCTGTTACTTAGTGCCCATCTGCTCTCCCTGTTCTGTGAAAGATAAAGGGCAGATGAGGTGGATAAAAGGTGCCAGTGAGAGCTGCTTTCATCTCTCATGTGGACTAGGGTTGGCAGCTTAGCTGTAACCTGGGGCAAATGACTATTGATGAAGAATTTATTTTCTGTCACTTCTAAGGAGAGCAGAGGGTGGTACAGCATTTTTACTCCCCTCTCTTTTAACAAAATGTTTTGTTTGAAACCTTCTTCGTGAAAACTTCCAGCTGTCAAATCTTGGCAAAAAGTGTGTGTTTATCTGTATAATAGTTCTTATAAGAGTCAATAGCTATTATTTTCTTTCTTTTATCAACCAGAGAAGAAACTTCAGAAAAAGCATTAAGAAGGTTTTTAGTGTCATCTTTTAAAAGCAACTTTTTTAGAGAAGCACAGAATTTATTATTATTTATTTATTATTGTAACTGTTGCCTTAGTTGAATGAAGCCTTGAGAATGGGTCCTTGTGCCTTTGGATCGTCACTCGCACATCCTTGGCTTACCAGGTCTTCTGTTTTCACCCCGAATGCACGCATAACTGTAGCTGAGTTCCTGAGTGCTTAAGACTGGGACGTAGATACAATCCAGCATACACAGAAAGGACTTTGGAAATTATTTCCGTTGTGATCTTTTTCTTTGCAGGATATTAATCATCTTTAGCTTTTTTATTATGGACAGTTTAAAGCATCTTCAAAAACAGAAGAGTACAGTGAGTCCCCATGACACTGTTTCAACAATTTTTGTTTCATCTGTATCCTGTTCACTTCACCTATGTGGTGAGTGCTATGGAGAAGCACTAATATTTTTAATAAGTTGGTGAATTTCGTGGCAGGGAACTACTCTGAAATATCTTCTTGTCAGCCTAGCTTCATTTCAGTTAGTGGGTTTTTTTTTTTTTTTTGGTTGAAAGACTGAAACTTAACTCTGGGCAACTTGGGAAGCAAGGAAATTTTTAGAAGCATATTAGATGGTTCAAAAGAATCAAAAGGAAGACTGGAGAACCAGTAGGTAGGGAAGAACTGGGTACTACTTAAAGCTTTCCACAGTGGGCAAGAAGTAATTCCCCTGGATGATGTTTCCATGATAAAGGGGAAAGGATGGTGTGTGGCCAAATTTCATTGAATGGAAGATGCCATTAATTTTTAAGAAGCATTGTATTTGGTGTACCACTAAGAAAAAAATAGTCGCAGATAATAACACAGTAGTTAATATCTCTTAGACTTTTCTTATTGAAAGAGCTCATTAAGATTGACTTTGAGCTTTTAAAAAGCTATCACCTGTGTGTTCATGAAAAGGAAAATGTAAGGAAAATAAATAGGTTAAGGCATTGTTGTCAACTAGGGGAGATTTTGGTTTCCAGGGGATATGTGAAAGTGTCTGGAGACATTTTTGGCTGTCACAGCTAGTTAGGTCTTACTGGTGTCTAGTGGGTAGAGGCCAGGGATACTGCGAAAGATTCTGTAATGCACAGGCTACTCCCCCAAAACTCACAAAAGCACACAAGAATTATCTGGCCCAGAATGTCAATAGTGCTAATAGTGACAAACTCAAGGTTAAGTAAGGGATTCTCAAAACTTGTTCACATTGGTCTGATTCTTCTAAATTGCTCTGTGGCTCAGGGTCTTGATGTCTGTATTTTTCCACATAGTGTCATATTATGCGCCATCAGAACCTTGATGATGACAGCAGCCTCCTGCTGTTGTTCCTGGGATTTTTCCAGGCTGCTGAAAACCAGTTTTTTACAAATTGTGATGCTTCTGCTCAAGCTGTGACAACTGCTCAGGACAGACTGGCAGAATGCAAGTGTGAGATACTTTCAGGCACGTGGAAACTGGACGGACGGGATGCTAGAACTGTATTTTGTCAGGACAGTCTGCAGACACTCTAGACCGTAACCTCTGTTAGGTTGGAAATGATTTCTTGAGTGTTTGCCTCATCTACGCAATGCAGAAACCCTTTTACAGCATCTCTGACTGGTCACGCCACACACATTTAGAACCAACCCATTGAGAATCATTTACACTGAAGGTATTTTATTAGGAGATTTAAAATGTATTGGAGTCCTTAAAGTTTCCACTTGCTTACTTTTAATTTACTTAGAGAATTGTATTTTTTTAAATTTTAGTTTTGGCTGTGCTGGTTTTCCTTGTTGTGCTGGGTCTGGTTGAGGTGATCAGGGCCACTCCGGTTGCAGTGCGCGGGCTTCTCATTGTAGTGACTTCTCATGGAGCACGGGCCCTAAGGGCGCCTGGACTTCAGTAGTTGGGGCACATGGGCTCAGTAGTTGCAGCTCCTAGGCTTTAGAGCACCGGCTCAATAGTCGTGGTACACAGGCTTAGTTGCTCCGAGGCATGTGGGAACTTCCCCAGCCAGGGATCAAGCTGGTGTCGCCTGCATTGCGAAGCAGATTATTAACCACTGGACCACCAGAAAAGCCCTGTTTATTTTTTAAATTGAAGTATAGTTGATTTATAATATATTCATTTATGCTATACAGCAAAGTGATTCAGTTACATACATATATATGCACATTCTTTTTTATATTTGCTTCCATTTTGGTTTATCACAGGGTACTGAGTATAGTTCCCTGTGCTATACAGTTGGACCTTGTTTATCTAAGTCTCCACTTCTTTAATAGGCAGATACAGCCTAATTAAATGTTGCTTTCGAGGGAAAGGTTTCTACTAGGGTCACAGTGACAACACAGCTGATGATGAGCATGCTGTATATATTTTATTCTCATTTGTAAAACACATTTACATGTGGAATCTCAATTCATCTTAGATCTGATTCTGTTTTATGAGAATGCTGAGTGATTTGATGCCCTCCAAAATCACTGATATAAATTTAGTGCACACACTAAAATCACTGGGTCTAATCTGGAATCATAGTTTTGCTTATGACAACACCTAATGGATGGAATGGTTGCCTGGTGTATTGGGAGTCAAGAGCAAATTAAATGCCCGTGTCAGCAGCTTGTTTTTCTGTGATACTCTGTGTGTTTTGGATTATAGCTGACCATATTGTGTTGCAGCTAGAGCAGGCCAGTATAGCAAGGACGCCGTGTGCTACAGTTTGAGTATAGACTTTTAAAATGTGATTTGCTTCTCTCCTTTGCCCTACCTCCAAAAGTCAGTCTCTGACAGCAAGAGGAATGGGACTGCTTCTGACCTCTGACCTTTGGTATTTGAATTTCACCTCTGTACCTATGAAGACAAGTAAAAGTTGCCTTCATTTTAATAACCTTTTTCAAGAAATCAAGAAGAAAGGGAATAGCTACTTGATGTTGTAACTAGCTGTATATCCACCAAAATTATTTGATGCTGCTTTTAGATGGATGTTGGTTGAGATTTTACCCCAGTGTTAATTACTTGAGAAATTAAATGCCATTTTCCAGTCATCAACACATATTACACAGTTGTTATTATGAAATTACATACCTCCAACCTGCAAGTAATCTCTAGGTATATAGTAATTAAAAAATAGAGCAACTTTCAGGGAGTAACTTCTGTTGATTGCTAATATTTATCAATGGCTTTTATCATAAAAATATGGTTTGTAAGGGACCTGAAAAGATGAGTTAGCAGTCACAGGCAGTGAATCTCACTTCTGATTTATAGGTATTTGCAAAGAAAGTGATCACAGTTTGTACACTGCTGTGATGTGAACAGATTTCCCAGTGTCTGGCTCCAGTGGGGGCAGTGGACAGTTGGTTGGCTTTATCTGCAAACTGTTTCTTTGTGTGCTCTGACATTTATGAGATCCTTCTATAATATAAAAATCCCAGTGTATTAGATTAATTTTTTTATTAACCTCATTAAAGCTTTTTTGTTTTTAAAGTATGTTGTGTTGCTTTTCTATTCCATTTTGCTTAAATATAAAGACTTAACTCCCTCTGAATGAAATAGATCACATCGTTGCCACCCAGTACTTTTCACTGGGGGATGACTGCAAGTGCTGTGTATGTACTAGGTATTGAAATCTTTAGCCATCTGCTACTTTTATCTTTATTTTTTCCCAAGTGTCACTTTTCTATTTTTAATAGAGACAACTGCTTTCTATAACCAATAATTACAGAATGTTGGATTATCCAGTCTATGTTTTATTCACATCTCTTTACGTCTTTTTCCAAATCCAATTTTCTTTCCTACTGATGTTATGCTGTTGTAGACTCCTACTCTGAATTCTGTTTGAGAATCTGTTTTTTTTTCTTTTTTTTTACATGTAGGAATATTAAACCTGGAAAACCAGAATCAATCAAGCATGCCACAGAAATCTGTAACCCCCCCCTTTTTTTTATTGGATGTAATAGCAGCCGTGATATTCAACCACTTGTTCAGATGTTTCTTTTGACAGTAATTGCAGTGTTTTCTCTCATGAAGCATGTGTTTGAGGTAATTTGTGCCAGAGTGGGTTTCTGCATTTGGAAATTTCTAGGAACTGGCTTTTGAGCGTCCTGTAGCCGTAGTAGCTCTTCCTGAAGTTTCCCCATTACCCAGAACCGTCTCAGGAGAGTAGGGGTGGTAATGTACTCTGTAAAACATTTATTATTCTTTACATAAACTATTAATGTTTCTTGTCAGTGTTACCACCGTTTTAGAAAACAGATGACTCGAGTAGACATCTGTACAGTCCTCGGTCAGCAGGGGAAGCCGGTCTTGGGCCGCCTGCCCCACAGCCCTGCTCTCTGTTGCTGAGGTGGTCAAATCATACTGCCTTTGGTCATTGTTTGTGCTCAGCGGTTCAGTCGGGTCTGATTCTTTGTGACCCCATGTTCTGCGGCCCGCCAGGCTCCTCTGTCCTTGGGATTTCCTAGGCAGGAATACTGGAGTGGGTCTGCCATTTCCTATTCCAGGGGGTCTTCGCAGATTAGGGATTAGACGCGCGTCTCCTGCATTGGCAGGCAGATTCTTCGCCACTGAGGCACCGGGAGAGCCTCACATTGCCTCTCACCACCCTGTAAACATTTATTCAGAGGAGACCTGACAGAGCTCCGATACCAAGCTGGTCCCGGTGCCATCTGGTTATAGCTAGGACTAGGAGTTTAGAGCTCCCTGTCAGCCGCTTTCCCCTCCTTTCCCCTTCCCAGAGACCTGGGAATCCAGGGGCTTAGAGAAACTTGGGGTGAGGGTAATATTCTCTCAGACTGGGACATGTCATGTGTGAGGAGTAAACTTTTCTCTTCCAAACAGCATTTGTTGGATAGACTCAGTTCAGTTTCCGTTTCAGAAGGTGAGTGGGCAGGCCTGGTGTCTACTTCCTTGAGTCCAGAAGTCTGGACTTACGGACAGTGGCCCACGTAGGCTGGGCCTTGCCCCTCTAAACCCTCAGTCCTGAGCCTTCTGGGGAACCATCTGCTGAGCCTGCTGGTGATGAATGCCGTTAGGAGGAGGGGAGCAGAATGAGAGGCAGGTCTGGCGGTTCCCTCTGCAACCCGGGAGAAATACACAGGCTTCTCCCCTTCCGCTTCTGACCTCAACAGCTTTGCCAGTGGAGCCTTGAGCTGAGAAGGCGTGCAGGCAACATAGTTACAGTTCAGATGTCAGTTTTGTCTCAACATGATCATATTTCTAACTATTGGCACATTCATGTTTAAGTAGTCCCCCGCCCCCTTTTCCTAGTTGGAGAAAACTGTTAAAGAAGAGAGTATCTCATTTCTGATAAATATATATATATATTTTTTTTTTGAGAGAACCCATATTCTTTTGCATCCTATTCTTATCCAGGGCAGTTGTCATTTGTCTTTGATGAAAACTCTCCTCACAGTTTATAGATGACATACATATAGGCTATACACTTTGGGGTCACATTATGTTATGAAAACCATTCCAGAGTACAGGATCCATATGTCCAACTAAAATGAAAAAAAAAAAAGCAATAGGTATTGGATTCTTGTATTTCCTGAGCACTTTTATATTTTAACTCATTTCATCCTCACAACACCTCTGTTATCCCCTCTTTATAAGTGAGGAGGGTGAGAGAGGAAGAAGAAATTACCCAAAGTCATATCTAATAAGTGGTGAGCCTGGGATTTGAACCCAAGTCTCCGTCAAGTTCATGCACTTCAGCATCCTGCAGTACTACGTTGCTATGTGTACAGGGAATACTCCCTTTAAAATTTTTCATTTGCAGTTGTGGGAAGAGGTAACAAACATTTACTTGAGCTTTCACCTCTAAACCGTTAGTAAATAAAAGATCTCTTGAAAGTGACCTCGGTTGTGTGCTTCTAGTTATTAGATCTTTGCAGCCACTCTGGATGGTATTTTTAAAACCTCCTTTATCTTAGTACCAAAATCTTCTGAGAGTTTGTGTTTCAAGTTAATATTCTTTAATCATATAGGCTATAACTCATTGTTAAATGCTGGTCTGTGTCCACCTTTTCAGTGATGGTGGCAATTCTAATTTCTTGTTTGCTTAAGATTGAAACACAGCAAGGGTGGGGTGTCTGGAAGCCTGCCTCGTGAACTTTGGAGGTGAGGGCTGCTTCTGGTCAGGGAGGCACGCAAGTGCCCAGTAGTCAGTGCTCCTGGGAGTTCTCTGGAGCAATCAGGCCCTCCCGCTGTGTGGGAAGCAATAAAGAGGCAGAGGCTTTCTTTAATAGATGGTCATGAAGTAGAAAGCATTTTGAGTTTCTACTTCTCTATTCATCTTTAGCCTTTTTGTTTCTTTTTTAAGAGGCTTTACCTCATTCTCTTACTGATACTTTGTTTTCCATTGTGTTGGTTGACATATTGGGTTTTGGTTTGTAGTATTCGTTACTGTTTATTTGCTTTTTGTGTGATAGAGTATTTTGAGAAGTCATCACATTTTTTCAAACTTAACATGTTTTTAAATCAATGAAAAAAATCTAGCTGCTAGGACAGTGTAACTTTGGAACTCAAGTATGGAATTCCTCCACTGAATAATGTACAGCTACACACGGCAATTATTAGTTACATACCATTTACAGTTGCTTCCTTACACATACACTGGGTAATTCCTCCAGGCAGAAACCATTGCACTTGGAAATTTTCTCAAGTTATTCCATTAAAATGATTTTAGTGTGATTTTAGGCATCAAGAATAAGGTATAAAAGTAGACGTTATCCATTTAAGTGTTTCAATTAATGATTTAAATCTGAATTTCTTCACAGCTTCTTAGAATGGATCTCTTAAATTCTTCATTTCCTAGTACCATTCTGTTAATGATTATCAGATTAAAACAAAAATCCCTTAATTACAGTTTTGCTTTCCTGAGGTTGATAGATTAAAACCAAACCAAATCAAAGCAAAACCAAAAAAGTCACTTGAGACCACTAATTTAATATGGGAAATGTCTATTAGTTTAAAAACTATTACCTAACAGATTCTATAGTTTTTATTATTGCTACAGAATGTGGTAGGTTTGAATTAGGAAGGTCACCCATTCCTCAAACTACTAAAGACGTGGATAATGTTGATTTATTTAAAACCATTACAAAAGAAATATATATCAAAGGAATTTGGAGAACATACACACATCAGAAGTTAGTCATGCTTACCCCGTCCTCCATTGCTCTGCTCCTCCCCTCTTCCCAAAATTCACACCTAAGGGAAATGCATACCCTAAGGGAAATATGTTCTTATATAGTTTGTTTCTCTTAAACAAGATGAGATTGCAGCAATAATGTTGTAGGACTTGTCCCCCCCCCCGGCATCATGTCCTCTTTCTATTTGCAGAATAAGGAGATCTTGAATAGACTTAAAAATCTGATGATACCGTACCACTTAAGACTTTAACCTGAGAAGTACTACTAACAGCAGTAACATTTAATAATAAGTAGTAGTATTAGCTAATGGTTTTTGTACACTTCCTTTGTTCCAAGCACTGTCTGAGCACTTTGCACGTAATGAACTTTTAATCCTCACAACAACCCTGAGTGGCTGTTTCCAGTCTGCTGGTACCCTCACTTCACAGATGAGGCGGCTGCTTCTAGTCATATAACCCAGAAAGCAGAGGAGCTGGGATGTGAGCCTTTGTACTCGGGAACCTGAAACCACTCTCATCATCCCTCTACCTGGTTGCATCTCCCAGGCCAACTTGTTTTCTGGTCCAACAGGGATGCTTCCTACTACATGTTAGTCTGAACGCTCTAAGGCCCTTTTGATGTGGTTTACTGGAGATGTATGTTTCTCAGGTTTTAGTACAGTAAGTTTTGCCTTGATTGTGGAGCTCATTAAATAAGGAATTTAGTTATGGAAAGAATTCATGAAGTACTTTCAAAGTTTTTTTTTTTTTTAATTCACATGATATTTTGAAATAAAACTGTCAAAATACTGTCAAATAGTGGGTGAAAGTTAATATTTCTGTGGCTTTTGCTATAAAGTGTTGGAAATTGTATATTTCTTTATGAATATACCTGTCAGTTGTACAATTTGGTTTTTATAGACTTAGAGAAAAGGAGTCCAAGCCATCGTCCAAGTGCGTTTCTGTAGCTTAGCTTGTCTGTGTAGCCGTAGGTTTGACTTAGAAAACACTTCCCTCAAACTACTGAAAACTTGCATGTTAGTCTGACAAACCAAGGGTAATGTCAGCAATTTGATCACTGATTATTCTGGCTCCTTCCTTCTTGCCTTCGTGTTTCTGCTTTTAAAGTAACTGCGGATTCATTCCTCTCACCATTTCCATGCCTACTTAGTCTAAGCCATAGATTCTCAACTGAGGGGCATTTTGCCCCCTCCCCTCAACCCCACCTCCACGGGCCATTTGGCCGCATCTGGAGAACTTTAAGGTTGTCACCACTTGAAGGGTGCTGCTGGCATGTATCTCATGGCTAGTGTCCAGGAATGCTATTAAACATCCTGCAACACCGGACAGTACCCCACAACGAACGATGGTTTGGTCCACATGTCAGTAGTGCCATGGTTGAGAAATCCTGGGCTGTCACTGTCACTTCTCACTTGAGCTGTTACGAAGTCTCCATGCCAGGAGCCAGTCCTGTCCCCCAGATCCTCCTCTCCACAAAGCAGTGTTCATGTGCTTTGGAAGATGCATTCTTAACCACGGCAGTTTACTTGCTTAAAATCCTTTTTAATGGCTTTTCTCTAGATTTAGCATAAAATCCAGATCTTCCCCCAGATCTTCTGGTCCTCCTCTGCCCCTTTTGTTTATACCCTGGGGACCATCTCTTCCCACCTTCCCACTGGACATTTTAGCTATAGCAGCTGCCAAACCTGTTTGTTCTTGTGTTCAAGTCTTTCCCTAGAACACTTGTATTTTGCATGGCTGACTCCCGCTTACTATTTAGTGCTCTTCTCAACCCCACGGAGGGGCTTTCCCCGCTTGCTTTCTGTCGTCATCGTCTTTCCTGTCCTCTGACTCTAGCTGTCCTTTTCTCTGCCTTGCTTCTTCAGAGCACTTTATCTGTTTACTGACTGTCTCCTCCACTGGAATATAAAGGTCTGTGAGGGCAAAACTCATTGTCATACGCTAAGTGTCAACCAGAAAGCATCACTAAATTACAGCAGTACTTGATGGTTGTGGTGAACAGATTAAAATGGGATAGACTTCGTTCAAAAGGGAAAAAGGGCAGGAGCATCGTCACAGGGCTACAGCCAGGCACCACTGAATGACCGCCTGCTGTTTACCAGGCGCTGTTGTGGTGCAGGGGCTTGGAGCTCACCCGCAGCCCTGTGGGGTTCGCCTTAGGTTTTAGGCTGTGGCCTGTAAGGTGATGCCCTTCACATTCCCCTCAGACCCCAAGATGAGTGACCCGTCTCCTCCGCACCAGACTGGAAAGACTCGTTGTGTAGCTGTGCTGTCTATGGGTTTATCTTACAATCAGGTCGCCCCTAGGAGAGGCTAAATCCCTTGCCCAAGGCTGTGTTACTGACAGAATTTAAGCCCAGTTCTCTATTACTCCAGGCCCAAGCCTTTTTGCCAACACTTTTTCAGGTTTTCTTGGTTTTCAGGGACCATCTTCAGTTCACATCTCCTGTTCTAGCAGGCTGAGGTGGTGTCCATTTTTTGATATTGGGTCTGTATTTTTAACTCCAGAGGAAACTATTTCTTTGGTTTCTGGTGACTTAGGCAAAAATAATGGCTTTTCTCTCTTGTCCGGAGACATGTCCTCAATGAACATGAATTTGAGCAAACTCCAGGAGATAGTGAAGGACAGGGAAGCTTGGAGTGCTGTAGTCCATGGGGTTACAAAGAGTCAGACACAACTTAGTGACCAAACAGTGACAACCTGAGACAGTTGCTTAGTATTGTCTAAAAGTAAAACAGAAACCAAAACCTGACATTATGGGAATATAATCTAGGCTTTGGACTGTTTTTACTGGCAACCAAAAACATTCTCAAAAGTTGTAACTATGAACATGTAAAACATTTACTGTCTCACGCATCCTGATTTCTGAGACTGACCCAGAACGTGACTTGTCTGCCTTTGAGCCTTGAAGTTTGGGACAGAAGTCGGAAAGTCTGTGGCTTGGCCCTCATGCCCCAGGAACCCTGTTGATGACAGCCAGTTTTCTTTTGCACATTTGTTGCTTTAAGTTCAAGAGGAACGAGGAGTCACATGGATTTGTATATTGAAAGTTTGCATCCATTTCGTGGTATGATGAGAGTTTTTGATTGAAGCTGAACCTTAACTGCTTTCCTTGGCTTTCCTGCCTCCCAGGAATCCATGCTCGCTCAGGGCAACCGGGGGAGGTGGAAGCCCAGGGTGGCCTGTGATGGCAGATTATTCTGAATTTCAGCATTCCTGTTATGTTTTGTGAGTTGAATATTGCTTTGTGCTTCATGTTCTCTTGTATCTGTTCCTCCTACTATCTTCAATTTTTTTTTTTTTTGGTGGTTTTTTTTTTTTTTCTTCTTCATTTTCTATCAGCTTGTCATAGGATGACACACACTCAGCAAACTCAGCCTCAGACAGCGTTTCACAGACAACAGGAACAACACATTCACCAGTCAGGGAACAAAGTGAGAGAAAAATGAAGAACAATATTAGAAAAGAACCCTTTGGGAAGCTGCACAAAAATGTTATATTAAAATCGATCCCAGGGCTTGACCTTTTGTGGTAGTGTATATTTTAAAGCCTTCTATTGATTCTCTTTTAATAACATGTTTATTCTAGTTTACTGACAGAAGCCTAGGGAGAATACAAAAAGAAAAGAGCAAATTCTTTATTATGACGGTCATTTAAATTTGTCTTGGGTGCTTTTTATGTCTGACTACTGTTATCTTTTTATGTATTTAACATACATCATTCTTTCTCAGTACAAGACTGAGAGAGGTTATGAGGGTGGGAATGTGGTTTTTTAATTTACTTTTATTGAAAATATGCTCAGCCTTGCTGAGCATATATATGTGTGCCCCTCCACCCTCTGAATCAGAATTTGTTGCTTTTCTGCATGTGTGTTGAAGACAGAAGAGTCTTCATTTTGATTTTTTTTTTTTTTTCCTAATCTTGAAAGCCATCAGTAATCTAAACAACCACGTCTGGGAGCGTTTGGTGACAGTTCTGCACATAAAAACAGTTGTCTTTTACTGTGTAACTAATGGCAAAATGTTGAAGAACAGGAAAATCTCCATACCCGACCCTTTTGATCACTCAGTTTTGTCATTTCAAACTCAGAAATATTCATTGCTTTGCAGGGTGAGGGGCTCTTTGTACTTCACGTAGGAAGCCAGTTCTCTTAAAAGTGTCGTCCAGTCATGAATGATGGCACTGTGTCCTCATCCCTTCCAGTTTTCATCCATTAGGGGAAAAAAAAGGAAACAGAATTCATTTTCTTACCCCATCAGATGACTTTTCCCAACATACAGATTTCAGAGGTATCCAGAGCAGCAGGAAGGACTTGAAAGATACACCTGGAAAGGTTATTCTGTAAATGGCAAATTGAGTGAGATTCTGCCTGTAGAACATCAAGTTAATAGGCTTGGGGAGAAATGGGATGCTTGGATCTAATTCACGGCTCTAATATAATAGTCCTGTTGTTTATGGGACATCTGATATCACATGTTGAGAAGCCAGACAGCAATTCCAGGAAGGCTGTAATGAATTAGAGGACATTTTGAAAGGGCAAGTAAATTAATCAAGAAGCAAAAGGAAGATTGGGCGATATGGATTGTAGCATTGCAGGGAGCGGGCTCCGCAGAGGGTCCAGCTCGAGGTCCCTAAGGGCGTCCAGAGAGTTACTTGTTTCCCCTGCCTTGGAGTCTTTTAAGTGCTGCAGGGCCTGGCGTTAGCAGCCCTGGGACAGCCACCTTCTCGTGGTCCCTCAGGCACGCCATAAGGGGCGTTGTTTCTGAGCATGGACCCTGCCTCGACTGCTTGTAGAATCTCTCTCTGCTTTTTTATCTTGCCTTGTCCCACAGTTGATTTTTTATTGTAGCCTGGCCTGCTTTTCTGTGCTCTGACACCTCCACACCCACAGTGTCTTCCTAGGACCTAAGAATATCTATATATAAAAGCAAAAGTCACAAGCCACATGATAGCAATAAGTGTTTCTTTTAATTACAAAGATAAATACTCTATATAGAAAATTAGAGCTATGTAACTAAACAAAATAAAGCGAAAATGGCCACAGTCCCACTAATTCACACACAACTGTTGTAAATGTTTTGGTATACAGGCATGCACACGAAGGGGGAGAATAACAGAAGTGGTGTTATACTGTCCCTGTTTTTTGAGGTGCTTTGTTTTTATCATTAAGATGTATCATGGATATGTTCTGTCAATAGGTAATTTCATGGTACTTCACTGTAAGACATTGAGGCTTCCAAATAAATGGTTCAGAATGGCTCACTGTCATGAACACACTGCTTTGAATATACCTGTTATTAAATTTACACATACCCAGTATTATATCCTTAGGGTAAATTTTTACCAAGTGGAATCACTAGGTCAAAGGTTGTACAGAATATTATTGTTGCCAAATTACTTTCAAGAAATTGTGCAAGTTAGCTCACTACCAATATGAATCTCTGCTTTTGTCTTCTTGTTCCAGATATTGGGACTATAATAATAAAACAGATGATGGTTTTGCATTATGCCCACATGACCATGCCTTGTCATATCTGTTTATTCGGCTGGTATTTTCATTAATTTTAGTAGTGGTTAGTGGGATAGAGTGTGTAGTCTTTTTGTTCCTGATGGAGTGCCAAGAGAGTTCAGGCACCTAGTAAATACTTGTCAGATCATTTTGGATTATTGTCAAGTCACCTTCTAAGGTGCTAGGGTACCTTCCAAGGTACTAGGCGTTAGGGCTAACAAATGAATTTGAGAGGGACTGATTTAATCCATCACAGATTGACTAGACTGATTGATAGATACATGTATATGAGTTGATGGGTATGGTAGTGGTCTTCCTCAGTAGGAAATAAATTCTCCTATTAATTTCTTTGAAGTGTCTTTTAGGTCCAAAATTCTGAGTGGTGATTTTCTAATGAAAACTATTTTCCTCAGGATTTTTTCAGTGATTGTGGCTTGAAGTATAAAAAGGGTTAAGGCTAGGATTTAATTGATTTGTGAAAATAATGTCATATATCTCCATCCATCTGTTTTTAGCTAAGTAGGTATGTTTATAGTAGTAAAACAAGTAGCCCAAAGAGTAGCCTCTTGAAAGTGGCAGATGACTTGGGGCAGCATCTTGAGTTGAAGCACTGAGCCTCTGCAGGTGTAAAACAGAAGACCGTCTACATTTGAGCTTGACAACTAGCTATCAATTATAGCGGCTTCTCACGGCAAGGAAGGCAGTGAGGCTGGTCTTTACAGCCACCGGTGCCTCTTCACTGCCGTACATCCAGGACTCTGACCAAACAATCTCCCCTCCGTTGTTAAATTTCTGAGCTATATGAGTATTTAGCTAGCTTTATGTATCTCACACAGATAAAAATAAAAACTCCATGGTGTTATATGCTATTCTTAATTTTGCTTTTAAAAAATAATGCTTTATTTTGTGTTTCTATTGAAATGACCCAAACTCAGAGAGGTTAATTTACCATTTGAAGCCCTTCTTCTTTTTTTTTTTTTTTAAGCCAGCAGTTCTCTGTTTTAGGAGCATGTTTGCCAGTTCTGTGCCCCTTTAGCCCTGTAGATGTGGAATTTTTAAGAATTGGCAATAATGAGAGTTTCAGGTTCTAACAGTCTTTTGTAAATCCTGTTGCATATTGTCTTTGAAACATTTATCTTACTTGAGAATCTGTTTTCTGAGGATTATCTTGGTTAATTTTAGAACATAGGTCCTTAATGCTTTTAGGATTAATTTTTTTCAAAAGGTTTCTGAATTGGTCTCATTGGTTACTTATTTTTTTACCCCATTCTCAGACATGTATATACTGTAACTAGTAGAAATACAAATGTGTATTTTATTTTTCTGTGACTTAGCCATTTCATTTCATCCTGGAGACCATTATGAAACTTAGAACACTGTCACTCATTTTCATTTTTATCCTTGTGCAATCACTATTTAAATGAATGTAAGTTAATATCATGGCAACATTTACTGCCAGTGTGATTTTATTGTGTATGAAGAGTTCAGGAGATGTCATTATTATGTGACATGTAATGGAAGAGCAGTTTTAATGAGGGTTCTATAGATAGTTGAAAATAAAAAAATATGTAATTGTGTCCCTATTTAAATAGTACTCGCATTCTGAGTTAATTCTATTAAAGCAAGCTAAAAATGATTTAGAAATTATTGTAGCCTCTGGTAGTCTTATATGTGTGGTCTTTCTTTTGGTGGTGTCCACCTTCATCCAGGTTATCTCTATACAGAGTATGTTTTTTGTGAACTGTTATATACTACGAGTGAAATTATTCCAGTAGCAGGAAAGCGTAATTATCATGGATTTCTACCATTATACTAATTACAAATCCACCTAAATTATGAGGGGAAAAAATAAGGACCAAGCATTGCCTTTGGATAGAGATCGGATCTGAGTGCCGGCTTTGCCGCACAGCAGTGATCTGTGATCCCGAGTAGGTGACTCAGCCTTTTACACCCAGTCTTCACCTTTTGCACCTAGTATTTCATAAGAAATACTTACCTGATGAGCTTGTCTTTAAGTGAAGATGAAATAAGATAACGTATATAGAGTGCCTGGCACACTTTAAACTTCCAGTATAAAATGCTTATTCTTATAGAGGACTCCTTTCTGTCTTTGAACTGAAGAGCAGCAGAGCATGGTGTGTGGTCTCAAAGGTCAGACTGCTGCTGCTGCCGCCACGTCGCTTCAGTTGTGTCTGACTCTGTGACCCCATAGATGGCAGCTCCCCCGTCCCTGGGATTCTCTAGGCAAGAACACTGGAGTGGGTTGCCATTTCCTTCTCCAATGCATGAAAGTGAAAAGTGAAAGTGAAGTCGCCCAGTTGTGTCTGACTCTTAGTGACCCCATGGACTGCAGCCTGCCAGGCTCCTCCGTCCATAGGATTTTCCAGGCAAGAGTACTGGAGTGTGGTGCCATTGCCTTCTCCGAAAGGTCAGCCTACTTGGCTTTAATTCCAGTTTTACAGGTTACTAGTTTGGAGGCCACATAGTAATTGCTTAACTTCTTCAAGGGTCAGTTTACTCATCAGTTAGATGGAGGATAGTAATGATGCCTACCATTGGTTATCATCAGGGTTATTTTGAGGATTAAATGGGATACTCCGTGTAAACTTCTTAGCATAGCCCAGTGACTTACACAGAATCATAGCAAATGCTCTATAAATATGTTTGTCTATCTGATCCATCCATCCATACATCCATCCATTTCAGAGAATTATTCTCTAGTTGTATAGTGTTTTCTTCAAATGCCCTTTCTTATTTCTTCTTGCCTTTATTCATACTAAGAAGTATAGAAAATCTTTATATTGGTGAAAATACAGGAAAGATAAGCTAAAGGAGGCTATATGAATTTGTTCTCTTTTGCATAAGCCATTGATTATCTTTTTTCAAGAGTGTGCCCAGGAATGAGGCTTCCTCAGTGGCTCAGCGGGTTAAGAATCTGCCTGCAATGTAGGAGATGCAGTTTTGACCCCTGGGTTGGGAAGATCCCTTGGATAAGGAAATTGCAACTCGCTCCAGTGTTCTTGCCTGGAGAATCCCTTGGACTGAGGAGCCTATCAGGCTGTAGTCCAAAGGGTCGCCAAGAGTTGGCTATGACTGAGCAACTACACATGCATGCATGCATGCCTGAAGTGGTAAGTGGGAGAGATGAGAACTATTTTATTCTTTTCAGAGCAACAGGTGATTTAAAAAACTCAGTGTAGCTTTTTGTTTGAAAAATATTCTTTTGGGTAATATGATTTCTAAAACTGATGGTTTTCTTTATGTATTGATGCCTTACACTTTGTTTTTTTTTGCTTGCTCGGAAAATTGTTTTCAACGGCTGGGAGATATAAAGTCCATGGGTCTCCACTGTTGCAATGTTGCAGTGTTATGTGTGGCGGAAAAGGATGTAGTTGCGTTTAGTTTTTTAACGATATTCTGAGAAGAGATCCAGGTGATTAGCTGTAGCCACTTCTGCTGTGTCAATAGTTAAAACCCTGAAGTGAAGACAGTCAGTGGCATTGCACATGAAATATATATGTACCAAGAAAGTAAATAGCATACAAGGGTTGGATAAAGATCTTAGAAATCAGTAGTGAGGCAGTAGCTTGCCATGAACTGAGAACTGATAAGAGAAGTTTTCATTTATTTATTGTTTATTTATTATTTGTCGCTTTGAAATTTAGGAAGAAAAATACCTAACTTATGCCTTGATAGGCCTTTTGAAACTTTTTGTAGCCCTGTACAGTTAAGCACTTGAAGTGTGGTTGTTCCAAATTGGCAGCTGCTCTAAATATAAAATGTCCACCATATTTCAAAGACTCGCTATGAAAAAAATATGAAATATCTCTTTGATAATTTGTATTGATTACACATGGCAGTGATAATATTTTGGATATATTGGGCTAAATCAGATGAATTTTTTAAAATAAATTTGACCTGGTTCTTTTTACTTTTTTTCATGTGACTTAGAAAATTTAAAACTGCATTTTTAGTTTGCATTCTGTTTCTAATAGTGCTGCTCTAACTTATTTTATTTAAATGTGGTTTACGTAAAATGTCAATATCACAAGTGAAAAAAGCTAAGCCCAATACCCCCCCTCGCTCCCAGTGGTAACCATCATTCACAGTTTCTTGTGTATTCTTCCTGTCATTTTCCTAAGGATTCTGTTCTGCCCTTAAATACGTCATAAACTGGAGAATAATCGTAAAAGCTGATGCATCAATAATTTAATATTTTTTTTGGACTGGAGTGTGTAGAAAATGCCAAGTGAATACCTGCTTTTTCGTCTCAGTTGTTCACACTTGAGAAAACTCTCATTACTCAATCTATGCACCCTTAAAGAGACACCATCATTACCTGTAGGAGCATCAGGGCTCATGCTTAGGAGAAATTAATTTTCTTTGAATCATAGCATCAGTTTTTTAAAATGGTTTAAACAGAAAAAAGATAGACTGTCCATGGCAGTGGTGGTAATTAAGATCTTACAGTGAACTAAGACTGTTTATGTGTCATGGCAAGCTTTTCAAGTTTTCGACAGTACACATTTGAAAACAGTTTTACTTCTTTTTGAAATAATTTTTGATAAAAATGGAATAAAGTGAACTTAGTAGTACTATTTAGATGTTATGACATAAAGGAAGGGATGTTACTGTGGTTGATGGTAGAATCGCTGATTTTTTTTTTAACATAGTGCTTTGTACACTGAGCACATAATACATACTCAATAAATACTTTAATTAATGATGAGAACATGTTATATCAAATTGGTTAATACAGCATTGAGTATCATTGATACTTTTTTTTCCCCCAAAAGAAGATACCTTATAAACTATCAAAATAAGACATTATGGAAGTTTAGGATGAGAAACTCTTTCAGCCATATATTTGTGTTGATTCCTCAATTATTTCGTGCTTATTTTCCTCCTTTATTGTAGAAACTAAAGGAGGCAACATAGAAATTGCTGTTGCCCCCACCATGGTGATCATGTCAGTGAAGGCCTTTCCCAAGATCATTGCAGGTGCTTGGTAAATGCTACCCAGGTTTTTGTTTGTTTACTTACATTGCTATGAATGCTTTTCGTTTGACTTAGTGCTTACCAATATCATTTAATTTGATTCTGTAACAGTTGTGTGACAGAGGGTGTGACAGTGCCCATCCTCCTGTGAGAAAACCAGCAGAATAGAGAGGTTATATTGAGAAATCAGTACGTGGCAGAGTTGATTCTTAACCTCGTGATTAGTGACTGGGCTGCTGTGAACTGTGCGTGCCGGTGAATGTGGGATATTAGGCATTATTTACATCCTTTGACTGGGGTTTTATAATAGTAACATTCCAGTGAGGAGTGCTTTACAGTCCTTCACAGTGCTGAGGTTTTGAGTATTACTTAACTGATTTCAGTAAATCCTGCTCTTGTTCTTTTTATGCTCATCTGTAAGACATAGTATTGTTTCTAAATGAGGCAAGTCCTATAGTGGGTGCGGATTATCCACTCATTGGATTAGATGGACACATTGAACCAGTTTCAGCTTCCCTGAAAGTTTTTAGATTAGCAACTTCTCTTTATATATATAGAAGATATGGAGATAAGTCATTATTGATATGAACTTGCTATGAATAATTGAATTGACATGTTGATGCAACTGGCAGATTTGGTTCTTCAGTATATTTGAATGCAGACCATGCAATACTGTTTTTACACTAACCCTCCTTATTTTTTCCCCACACCTCTTGGCACAGACGTGTGAGTTCCTAGTAATTTAAAAATTCTGGTGAATGACACTTGATAGATGGTGTGATATTGTGAATACTGATAAGGTCTAGAAATTCAGTTGGCAAAGCATCAATTTCACACCTGAGACCTCAGCTCAAAGTTTAGGTTAAAGGTTTGCCTGGAGTCCGTAGTCTTTTTTGCAGGTCCCCAGATAAATGAAGTGATTCCAAACCACATTTTTCTTCTGCATCAAATCCAGGCAGCACTCTGAATCATTAAATATTAAACCTTATATTCAAGAACATTATTCACTCATTAATATTGCATTGCGGCCTAAACTGCATTGTTCAAAACATTTTAGGATGTTATGCAAGTCTGTCAAAATACATTAACGAACTTAGTCATGTTGAACTAAGCAAAAAATGACAAAACTGTTTGCACCACACACGTGTTGTCATTGAATTTTTGTATCGTGTAAGCATTTTACGTAGAGATATTTGGATATCACTGTAAAGATAAAATGGATTGCAGTAGAAGCCAGATGGGATGAATATTCATGTTGCATGTAACATCTGCTATATATCTTAATGAAATTTATAGTTATCCCTGAAATTTTTCTTCCTTGACAGTATTTATTTATCTTCAAAATTGTTTTAACTAGGAGTTGAGTACAATTTAGTACAATTCTAGCTGCTTCAGGGGCCATTTTTCACATCTCCACGATGGCTATCATCTCTGCAGAATAGAAGCTGGAGAGGCCTCCTGCGCACTGTGGAGTGACTGGGAGGCTTCTGATACTCAGCTGAGAGTGAGAGAGTGATGGAGTTCACGCTTTGGTCTCTGACAAATTCTGTTGTGGGTCACCGGGAACACGTCTGGTTTCTCGCTGCTTTTCACAATCCTGTTAGTTACAATGAGAGTCCATAAAATTCTTCCCAGGAAGGAAAATGATAGAAACATTTTGTCTAATATGGTAAAATTGTCCCTTCTTAGTGAAAAAAGAAAAGAAATCCTTTTTTCTGGTGCAAGGAGAAAGTTAAAATAGCAAAAGGTGTGAAAATACACAATTGCTGAGGAGATACTTTGTGTGTGTGTGTGTGTGTGTGTGTGCGCGCGCGCGCGCGTGCGTGCTGTGGCGACAACATAGCTTAAGAGCTTTATCAGAAGTGTGGTTGTCTTGATTCTATTATGCATTAGTGATTATTGGCATTTGATGGGTTAGAATTTAATGAGGAAGACCAGTAAGAGGGAAGGTTGATGGTACCGCCTTGATGACTTCGATTTGTTTTTTTTTTTTGGAAATGAAGGATGGATTGATTTTCCTGTGATAATGTGAATCAGAATCTGTGTAAGTAGCCAGTGGGTTCATCTTGAACACCTACAGCTGTTATTTCAAAAATGAGAGGAATGGGTGTTGTGAGGTAAATAATGAACGTGGCATAGCGAATTCCTGCTGGCTAGGAGTTAAATTATTCATTTTGTTGGTTTAGCTAACATGGTTCGTGCTGCGTGGGATTGGAACACTGTGTCAGTGACGAATATTGCATAATTAAAAAGCCTCAGTTCCTCAGGCCTGTAATATAGTTGAAATTTGGAAATGGTTGTTAACACACTGAGAGTGTTTTCCTTTGTGTGGGTCGGTGCGGTTTACCTGCCATTTCGAAGTTTTTATGCTGTTAAACATGGGTGTAACGATTAGCTGTGGTTAATATTGCTCCCATGCCTTGTGTTTCCCTTCTTGATAGTCTGCCCCATAGTCAACGGGCCATTTCAAAAGCCTGGTGAGCACACGTCCTCCTCACTCCACCACGCCTCCTTTTCCTTCTCCCTTCGAATTACACTGTGGATTAGTGAAGGGGTTTGGGAGGATCCCACTTCTGTCACTGCTAACTTTGGGCCCTGCCTAGGCACCGGGACCTTTGCAAAGCAGCTTAGACAGTAATTTATTACCTTCTCAGCCTTGGTAACTGAAGGCAAAAGACCATCACAAACCTCTGAATTTTTCACAGTGTTACACATGGTGTTTGGCGCTCATACTCAGCATGATGCTCTTTAGTTTATGCTTCTTCATTCATGTAATTTTATACACGGGTTTGTGCCTGTGAAATAGCGCTGTAGCAGTATTTCTTGACCTCAGGAGTCTGTGGGTGGAAAAAGAAAAGCGTGGAAGTGCTTCCTGGATAGTCTGACAGCCACTTGTCACCGTGTAGTATCAGCGTCTGTGTTCGTGTCTGCAGCTGCGTCAGGGCCAGTATTGTGTCCTCCGTAGACGGGTGGGAGAAGGAAGGGCTTCCTTAAGGGAGGGAGGAGAAACTGGACGCTCGTATTAATGTTTGGATCAGAACACGGAACGTTTTACTTTGGGGAGTTTTGACTGAATGTTTTAGTTCACATAGTCAGGACCACCTAGTGTAGTGACTTGCACGTGATGTCTGGAGTTACGGAGGCAGAAAACAATTACCGCCCCATATTTTGAGCAGTTCATTAAACTTCTCTCAGTTTTGGTTTCTTCAATTCTGAAAGGTGAATGACAACGACTCCCTGGGATTTTTTTTGTTAGGATTTAATGAAATAATGTGTGTAAAACTCCCGTTAAAATTCCAGGCATATATGGAGGTACTCCATAAATGATAGCTGTTATTAGTTGAATATTACACATTTTTCCATTTGAATGACATAAGTTATATCTGAAGTTTTCCCTATTAAAAGTAACAAATGGAACAGACAAAAGGTCCGTCTAGTCAAAGGTATAGTTTTTCCAGTAGTCATGTATGGATGCGAGGGTTGGACTATAAAGAAATTAGAGTGCTGAAGAATTGATGCTTTTGAGCTGTGGTGTTGGAGAAGACTCTTGAGAGTCCCTTGGACTGCCAGGAGATCCAACCAGTCCATTCTAAAGGAAATCAGTCCTGAATATTCATTGGAAGGAAGCTGAAACTCCAGTAGTTGGGCCACCTGATGTGAAGAACTGATTTGTTGGAAAAGACCCTGATGCTGGGAAAAATTGAAGGCAAGAGGAGAAGGGGATGACAGAGGATGAGATGGTTGGATGTCATCACTGACTCGATGGATATGAGTTTGAGTAAACTCTGGGAGTTGGTGATGGACAGGGAAGCCTGCTGTGCTGCAGTCCATGGGATTGCAAAGAGTGGGACGTGACTGACTGAACGACTGAACTGAAATGGAACAGAGAGAGAAAGGACCACATGAGACTGAATGCCTTTGTTGGAATAAAGAGGAGCTGAGTTCTGGCTGGCTCCTCTCTGTTCTGCTGTGTCTCCTGCAGGGCGAGTCCTTGTCCTCACACTACGGTCTGCACAGTACATTTCTGAAAAGTGCTTTTTAATGCGTTTTCATTTTAGGAAACTCCATTTGTTTCTTTTATTTTTGTCATTGATGTGCGTTCTGAATGGTAATTCTTATTTCTTAAAGTATGTCTGTGATTTAACTTGCGAGTCAGAGACGGGGAAATGGGAAGTAAGGAAATGAACAGGAGTTACCCTAAGATGACAGTAGGTAAAATCATACAGAGTTTCACTTCATTTGCTCTTTTGATACGTGTTTCTGCTGTCTCGTTTTGTGTTTAAGGTGAAAATTAAAACGAAATCCAATGTACTGAATAGTGTGGCTTTCAGATCAATGTGTTTCTATTTGAATTTATTTTTTCTTCAGCATGATTTTGTAGGGAATGCTAGAAATAAAACACCTGCCAAGGAATGAGATTTTAGCTGATGAATAGTGTCAGAGAAGCGTGAACATGGATCGTGTTGTTTGGGGACAGCACAGTGTGGGGTGGGCATGGTGGGTGCTGAGGCTGTCTGTCGTACTTCCTGTGTGGTCCAAGGTGACTTTAAACGGAAAAATGAGCCTGGTCTCACAGAGAAAGCCCCTTCAACGCTTGATATTTGCTTTGAGGTTGTAGAGTAGTTGGAGTAAAAAGCATGGGACCGTCTTTGTTCAAAAGTGAGACTGACAGAGGTTCTTTTTGCAAGCCTGTGTTTAACTAGCGAACAATAACAATTGTGGCCGTGCTCAATGATACAAAATTTGACTATTTATCCTTTCCTTGGAGTGGGTTTCGAATAGTGTTTTGGGAACAGAATTGCTTTTGCAGCACATGCCCTTTGGAGGTGGGTTGTCCCCTTGTTTCACATGCAATTTCATCTGCTCTTCAGCTTTCCAAAGAGGATGTCCTTCTCTCAGCTAGCCTGCGCTTTATGGCAATTGGCTGAGCATTTCACCAGCCTTATCGGATAGGTACTTGCCGTGGAGTTTAATCTTGAACTTACTACTGTGTAATACTTAATCAAAGCAGTACTCTGTGCTATAGGTGGTTTCTCTTCTCTCCACTGATTCTCCGAGCTGCAAAACCAGACAGTGTTGTCTAGCCCCATGTAAAATTGCTCTTATTTGATTGTTTTGGTGTCAGTAGTTTCTACCCCATATGTATCTAGAAAGACTGCAAAGTGCTTGCGGTACAGGGGGACTGTGTTTCTCTATCAGTTCAGCCTGGTCGCTCAGTCTTGTCCTTCTCTTTGTGACACCATGGACTGCAGCACACTAGGCTTCCCTGTCCATTTCCAGATCCTAAGCCTACTCAAACTCATGTCCACCACATCAGTGATGCCATCCAACCATCTCATCCTCTGTTGTCCCCTTCTCCTCCCGCCTTCAATCTTTCCCAGCATCAGGATCTCTTCCAATGAGCTGGCTCTTTACATCAGGTAGCCAAAGTATTGGAGTTTTAACTTCAGCGTCAGTCCTTCCAATGAACATTCAGGACTCTTTTTTTATAGCAAGGTGTCTTTTTTTTTTTTGAGGAAAGTACAACATCTGCTGGATCATGGAAAAAGGAACAGAGTTCTAGAAAAGCATCTATTTCTGCTTCATTGACTATGCCAAAGCCTTTGACTGTGTGGATCACAATAAACTGTGGAAAATTCTGAAAGAGATGGGAATACCAGACCACCTGACCTGCCTCTTGAGAAACCTATATGCAGTTCAGGAAGCAACAGTTAGAATTGGACATGGAACAACAGACTGGTTCCAAATAGGAAAAGGAGTACGTCAAGGCTGTATATTGTCACCCTGCTTATTTAACTTCTATTAGAGTACATCATGAGAAATGCTGGGCTGGAAGAAGCACAAGCTGGAATCAAGATTGCCAGGAGAAATATCAGTAACTTCAGATATGCAGATGACACCACCCTTATGGCAGAAAGTGAAGAGGAACTAAAAAGCCTCTTGATGAAAGTGAAAGAGGAGAGCGAAAAAGTTGGCTTAAAGCTCAACATTCAGATAACGAAGATCATGGCATCTGGTCCCATCACTTCATGGGAAATAGATGGGGAAACAGTGGAAACAGTGTCAGACTTTATATTTTTGGGCTCCAAAATCACTGCAGATGGTGACTGCAGCCATGAAATTAAAAGACGCTTACTCCTTGGAAGGGAAGTTATGACCAACCTAGATAGCATATTCAAAAGCAGATACCTTACTTTGCCAACAAAGGCCCGTATAGTCAAGGCTATGGTTTTTCCAGTGGTCATGTATGGATGTGCAAGGAGATCCAATCAGTCCATTCTAAAGGAGATCAGTCCTGGGTGTTCATTGGAGGGACTGGTGCTAAAGCTGAAACTCCAATACTTTGGCCACCTCATGTGAAGAGTTGACTCATTGGAAAAGACCCTGATGTTGGGAGTGATTGGGGGCGGGAGGAGAAGGGGATGACAGAGGATGAGATGGCTGGATGGCATCACCTACTCAATGGACATGAGTTTGAGTGAACTCCCGGAGTTCATGATGGACAGGGAGGCCTGGCGTGCTGCGATTCATGGAGTCGCAAAGAGTCGGACACAACTGAGTAACTGAACTGAACAGCTTATAGTGAAGACACAAAATAGGGAGATGGTTTCATAAGAATTAATGTGTAGTGCCTCAGATTGCCCCATCCAGCACTTTCAGTCCCTTCCCCCTGCCCTGAAATGCTTTAAGCAGTGACCCTTTAATGTGGGGTAAGAAAGTGGGATGGAAGTGTACAAGGCAGATAGGCTTCTAGGGAGGAGTTGGAGGCTTGAAAGCATCTCCATTGTCTTCTCATTGCAATTTCAGTCTAATTCCCAGCTGCGTTTTCTTCGTAGAGCATCTGATGGATGGGTGTGAGCCAGTAGGTTAGTTTTGACATACCACAAGGATCACCAGTGTTGGCTCCAGTCTATCTGAATGCTGTGGAGAGAACCTTCTGATTTCTCTGCCGCTGTTGACTGCTCTAAATGGGTAGAGGGTTGGAGACAGGAGCAGAGAGACTTTCTCCTGGTTCCCTTGACAGGGGACTGAGCAGGCACCCCTGCTTAACGTAGTTCAGAGCCCTGGTGAGTAGGAGATGAAAAGAAGCAGCAGCTTGGGAGAAAGGCTCTCAAAAAAGGTGCTTCTGGCAAGAACTGTTGGCATATTTGAATGGTGCTTTTGGTGTTTGTAGCACTGGCGACTATTGCCACTTGGTTGGTAAGATACATGTCTTGAATTCATGGATATTGAAGAATGGTGAGGAGAATAACCCCGTATATTTGATGAAATAGACTAAATTCTAGATGGAAATAAAGGGAAGTGGGAGGGAGGAGCAGTGATCATTAAATGATATAAAAACATTTCGCTGAACTGAAGAACGATTGGAGGCTGCAAATTGAGAGGGCTCCATTCTGGGAGGGATTGATGAGAAAAGGTGTGCACCTGCTCAGACTGCTGAAATTTCTGAGCTCTAAGGATAAAGAGAAAATCTTACAAGCTTCCTGACAGAAAGAACCACTAATTTATAAAGGAAAAAGGGATCAGTCCAGGTTTAGGCTTTTCTTTG
Source organism: Redunca redunca (assembly GCA_006410935.1). NCBI lineage: Eukaryota > Metazoa > Chordata > Mammalia > Artiodactyla > Bovidae > Redunca > Redunca redunca. The sequence goes on from SJYQ01005458.1 coordinate 85,815, forward strand.
CCAAACTGGAAGCTCGAAGGCAGAATGACATCTAGGGATTCCTGAGAAGGGACTGAGAGCCCCCAGTTCTGTGTTGCGCTCTCGTTCACCTGCCAGGGTGAGAAAGGGACTTACAGATACGTAAGGATTTGGAGAACTTATTAATTAAACAACTAGCAATCAGAATCCACTAGGGAGATAGAACTCATCAGTTACTTTTATGGAGAGAATTTAATGCAAGAATTGTTAATGAGGCATGTAGGAGCTGAAAAGGCAAAACAGCCACAACAAAGCAAGCAACTCACAGGCAGTGCTGTTACTCGAAATATATTGAGAGCCATCTGTGTAATTATAATTTTTTTAGTAGCCACATCAAAAAAAGGAAATACTTCTAAGATTTTATTTTCCCTAGTATATCCAAGATGTTCTCATCTTAACATATAATCAATATAAAATATGTTAGTGGGGCATATCACATTCTTATTTCCATACTCAGTATTAATCCAGTGTGTATTTTATACTGACAGCACATCTCAGTCTGGACAGATTTCATGGGCTTGGTAGCCATGGTTAATTTCAGCGGTATTTGACAGTGCAGCTCTCAGCTATCCCAGAGGTAACACTGCCAGGAAGTTAGGAGTTAAAACACTGAATCTGGGAGGCGGGGCTCTGTGGAGCTACACCCCAGGGAAGGGGAGGCCAGTGGTTCTGGCACTCAGATTTTTGAGGACCCTCCAGGTAGGCAGGGCTAGTGTTTCCAGAGTGAAGTGCAGGAAGGTGGCTTTTGCAGGTGTGAGCAGCCTGTAAACTGGATTGAACTGCTGCTGCAGGAACAAGTACTGCTGCTGGCGTGAAGCAGTGAGGCCTGAGCGATGCTGAAAGGCATAGACTGCAAACGAGCATTCCTTTTCCCTCCACCAGCCTGCGGGCTCCCTCTGGCGCCCTCTATTGGCAGAACCTAACAGGAACCCAGCTGCAAAGCAGGCACGGGGTTTAGAGACTCCTGGCTCCCACTTCACAAAGTAGGGGCGTGTGAAACTGAGTCACAGCTAAAAATCTGATAAGTTGGTCCATCTTAGGAAGATTCTTAAAGAATTTGAACCAAATTGCAAGTTAATTGTAACAGATCTTAACTAGGGAAAGGTGGAGAGGAGTAGTAACAGCACCCGTGAGAATCCGTCTTTTCACTGTGTATCGATACATGGATGATAGAGTGGGAACATCTGATAAAGCTACTAATAAGGGTTTTTGAAAATGAAGAGAAATTCTTAATGGGAAAACAAAGAATTGTATGAATTTAAAAGCACTGAACTCTTAGCTAAGAGTTGGGGTCGAGAGTCAAAGCATTCAAATGATTTCATCTTACTGACTTTGCAGAGGGTGGTGGTTGAGAAAATAGTAGGAATTTTGTTTTTAAACAATAGTAGGGGAGTGTTTGCGAATGTTCAGAAAGAAAATGGTCACTAATCTCAAAAAAACCAAAGATCTTTTCAGGATGGGAAGAGCATGTGTAGTAACTTGATATAACTGGGAAAATAAGGAAAGGGGAAAAAGAAATAAGAGCAAAGTAAGATTAATGGTAGATAAAATATAAAATGAAAGAAATAAAGTTAAGTGTATTAGTTTCTAACTATTAATAATTGCGACTGGTCACAGTTGCCCACTTAAAGATCAAGGGTGCCAGATTATTTTAACACACACATACACATACCAAGAGCTATGTATTATTTGACATACAAGTAAAACAAAATTATTTGTTTCATCTTAATAAAAGTTAAAAAAATTACTGGATTGGTAAAGCTGTACCAAGCAAAAGAAATACGAGAAAAGGTACAAATGAAGGTTGTCAGCCCTAAACAGAACAAAAAGGCACAATTATGTATTGATAACAAGCCAGATTTTAAAGACAACAGTCATTAACCTTTATGCATTAATCAAATTAGCAGCTCAACATGGGAATCAAAAATGATTAAAAATTCAAAGACTGCTTGATTTAAAAAATAATAAAAAGATGTTCTGTAATTATTCTTTCTTTAAAAATGTTTACTCTGGGATTGATGGTGGTATCTGGTAAGGTTTACCCTGAGATTGATGGTGGTATCTGCTAAGCTTTAACTTTAAAACATCTACCATGAAAAGTGTTGGAGTGAGTTAGGTGGTGTGTATATGTTTGTATATTTGGAGGGTGAGAGGTTGCAGTTGGGTTTAAGCTTGAAAGTCCTTTGAAATAGAAAAGAGGAAAAGTATTGATTCTTTCCCTTACAAATCTTAGGAAGGAGAACGGTGATATCTTCTCTCTCTCTCTGACCAAAAGTTTACGAAGACTTACTGACTTAACAAGGCCAATTTCAAAATATGTGTTCTGGTGAAAATGTGTCTTTTAACAGAAAGCAAATGTAAGTACAGAAAACTTGCCGTATCTTTTATAGATGTAAGGGTGTGTACTAAGTTGCTGTTGTTTCTTCGTAGCTCTGGGCCCACCCGTGTCTCACAGGTCACTTGAACCAGGGATGTTGTCCTAGTTTTCTATCTTCAGGAGGACATCTCATGTTGCCATCTGCCCTGGGCTCAAGCCTATCTGGGATGAGGCCAGTGCTTAAGTTGATGTCTTGTCCACCTGGGCCCATTAGAGGGATTTGCCCCAGAAATACCTGCGTTTGACCTCTGGTTCCTTTTCCCTAGGAAGACTCTGTGGTTCTCCTCAACATCTTAGTAAATAAACAACTGCAGCGCCCGTCTGATACATGTTCTCAAGGGAGGGGGTGTAGTCACTTTGAAAACAAGTCTTCAGTAGTAACAGGTCACGCCTGGGCATTCCCTGCTACAGCTTCTGTGCAGCAGTGTGTTTAAAGCCCCGCTGACCAAGCACAGTTCAGTGTGTGCTGCCACTGTTGCTCACCTGTGTTTTGAGGATTATAACAATTGGTATACTCTCTAAGAGAAAAAGATGATTATTGGAGCTTAAGCTGCCTCTGAATATTTCGTTTAAGCCAGATAAGAAACAGGCCAGAGATTCTTGCAGAAGATAACAAGTCAAGGGTGCTTTGGGGTGTTGTGTAACTTCCTCAGGGAAGTTTAATTGTGAATTCCTGAGGGAGGGGGATGTGGGCTTTGGATATGGTGACATTAACTTGTGAACTAAAACCAGAATTCTTTTCACATACAGATCTATTTTTCAGTACAGTAAGAGAATGTATTTGATAAGCAAAAAAAAAAAATCCCAGAAAATCCAGCTTAGGTAGAAACTTGTTCTCAAATGAGACTTGAAATCGGGACTCGAAGTACAAAGTAATATGACATGTGTGAACAAGAGGTGATTGTCTCAAATAAGATGAGAACCATTTAGGATTATAACTATGGGTAAATCCCCCATATTTACTTATATTCGCTGTAGGTAACCTATATTAGCTGTAGGCTTCCAGTTAGAGGCTGAGTTTTTCCTTCAGGCATCATTTTGAAAGCCATGCAAGAAAATGCCCAGATTGTGGCTACATTTTGGTATGCTTTGAAACAAAAACACTTAAAGAAAAATGTTCTTGTGTAAAGCAAGTAAACTTTGTTAAATTCTGAATGACATTTTAAATGGTATTTGCATAGAAATAAGGATGACCAAAATAAACATCCTCTTGGTTGTATTCAGAACCAAGTCTTAATGCTGGTTAGGTAATACTGATTGACTGTAGGTCTGCCAGATTGCAGTCATTCCGTTTTCCAAGACAGTGCCATTTCTTGCTAAATTACCATTATATAAAGAGTACCTGTGTTCCATTGTATTAAACTAGGCTCATCCTCTGTTAATTTCTTTCAACAGTGTTATTGAATGCCTGCCAAGAGCCAGGTGCTGTGGAGTGTCCGAGTTACAGTAATGCATAAGACAAAAGTTCTCCCCCGTCCTGTGGTTTAATGTGTATATATACACACATACATTCTAATAGTGTATATGTATTATGTGTGTGTGTATCTTCTGTAAGAATGCAGGCTCTGAAATCAGCCTGCCTGGCTGCACCTCTCTCACTGGCTTTGTGACCCCAGGCAGATTACTTCATAAATCCTGTAAAGCCTTATTGTTAGAAAACTTCTCTGTGCCTCAGCTTCCTCATCTGAAATAGAGTAAAACAGTTTTGATAGGGGTGCTGTTGAGGATTGTAAATGAGTTACACTCGTCAAGTGCGTAGACCTGTTCTTGGTACAAAGCAAGCATTAATACATGCTGACTCTTTCTCTGTTATACATGCAGATGTTACACATTCAGTGTATATACACATACTGTGTATGAAGAGCACATGGCCGTATTAATGTACATTCATTCTCATGTGTTTGTTTTGGAAATACAGTGCATGTATATTTCCTTCTAGTATTTGAAATTATTTGAGCTGAGAAATATTAAGCTTGCTATGTACTTTTATTTTGGTAAAGTCTTATTAATAGAAAGCTGTATACTTGTTTTGTCATTATTTTTAATAGTCTTAATAATTAGTTCATTAGATTACTAGCTCAGCTTTTCTGTTGAAAAGATGAGTAGTAAACAGTATTTTGAATGCTAGTTCAGCATGTTCTGACAAAGTATGATGCATTAAAATAAAACTCCTCATTAGCATTAAAACTGACCTTTGTGGTCATAGTCGCTCATTTTTCTCTTCTAGTGTTTGAAACAGTCTAAGTACATTGCAGTACTATGCAGATATTCTGTGTGTAATGGTCATAGTTCAATTTTAGATAAATCATTTCCTCAGATCACTTAATCTGGAACAGTCTCAGTTTCCCATTTATTCTCACCCATTATCTGAGGTTCTTGTCAACTTTCCTTCAGTAATATAATGGCCTTATATATTAAATTATAAAGTAATTTTCTAAGCTAGAATTGTGTAGCATTACTTATGTGTCAACCTACATGAAGACAAATCTGAGTATTTGTGAATTGCCGAATGAGCAGTGCCCAGGTTCAGAGAAACATTTAGGGCCATTGAAAACCAAACCACTTTGGGAAAGGGCTGGTAATAATTTTGACTCTGGCAAACTCGGACTTGATGTAATGAAAGCAAAGTTTAAAATGAGCCTCTTTTAAAATAATTATGAGTAATGTGGCTTGTGAAAACTGTCCTTACACGACCATAAAGGTGAGCAACGTAATGAAAGCTGGTTCCTGGTGGTGGCGTTGCTGGTTGGGTGACGCTTCAGGTTTAAGAACCGTGGCTTTGGAAACCAGACCCAGTCATTTCATGTCTCCTGTGTGCTTTTCCACATCTCAGTTTTTCTCATATATATGTTTTTAAATAGTAATGCCTCCTTCATAGACAACAACAAAGTTGAATCTGTAAAACATGCCTAGCTAAAGTTACCTTTAAAAATACTCCTCCCATTTTCTTAAAACCTTTAGGTTCTTTGAAATAAAGAACCTTAGGTTCTGAATAAAACCTTAGGTTCTTTGGTCAGTTTTTACACAAACTGAAATACATAAATTTTATATATCAGATATCTATAAGAATTGAACATAGGTGAGTAAATTATTATTATTTTTTCCATTTAAAGGACATGTGTAATGTTGTTCATTATAAGAGATTTAGCTCATTTTTAGAAATTCATTTTGCTGGTGTATCTTACATCTCTCACCTGGTTGAGAATATATTGAAAACAAGAGCTCAGTTGCTAGGGTTTGAGGTGTAAGGACAGAGCTGACTGGTATTTGTTTCATTAAGCTTAGGCAAGCTATCCAATTACTTAATGCAAATAAGAAAAGTTTACACTAAACTCCTACTTCTTTGCTTAAAACTCTAGAGAATTTAAATGAGGAGAGATACGTATTTAAAAGAAGGAAATTTAAATGAAACTTAAATCAAGGGCTTAATGTAGAATAATATTAGACCAGGAGATCTGAAATAATAAGTGGGAGATGCCAGTAAATAAAAAAAACAGAATGTATTCTCCAAGATACTTGGTATGTTTAGTTTTATCTTGAGATAATTCTTAAATCTTTGGAAACACAAGTTAATAATGACTTATTTTGTTTCATACCTGCCCCTCCCCCACTTTTTAAAACTACAGGGTCCTTGGTGGCTAAGGAAACTTGGGCTATATAAAGCTCAGCTGTCAAAATTTAAAGCTAAGAAAACTAATGTTTATTAGATTGTACCATTAAACTGCTGATAGGTAGTGAGGATTGGTTCTGGGTTCTACTGCCAGACTTCTTAAAGATACGAAATTCTGTTCAGGAAACTGTCACTGCACAGACCTTTCTTTTTTTCATTTTATTTTCAGACATTCCTTTAGAATAAACTATTTGAGAATTTGAACAGATCTGTTTGTAAGAAAATGAAAGTAACTGTAAGAATAAGGTGAGTTTCCTTTTGGTCAGTTTGTGCCCCGCCCCCCGCCCCNNNNCCCCCCCCCATGTCTCTTCAACCAAGAGTCAAGTATAACTAGGTGTTGGTAGTTTAGAGGCTCTGAAATGTTCCGAAATGTAAAACAGCCTTCCTCAGGTTGGTGTGGTCCAGGATCATCCCACTTGTGACGCTTAGCATCACGGCAGCTTGGCCCTTGGAGAGCTCTGTTGGTGTCTAGTTTCATAAGCCCCCCAGTCTTCTGTTTTCTGCAGCTTGTTTTCCATTTTCCAGTGAGTCGGAAGTATGCCACTCATTCATTCATGCATATACTCAGGTATTTTGTGAGCATTTGTGGTGTGGGGCTGGCACTGTTTAGCACTGGTATATAGCAGTGGAAAAAGGCAAACCAGATCCTTGCCCTTATGGGAAACAAAGGAACATGTGCAAGGAGGGGGCTACTAGAGTCATTACAGTCGATTTACTTGTTAAAGGTGCTTGATCATAAGAATAAAGCAGAACTTTGAAGAACTGGGGGAAAAAAGATGGAGAGGACCAAGCGATATGTAGTTATGGTATACTTAATGAATGTGAGATTTCCTTCTTTTCAGAAAATAACTGCTGCTTCTGTACTCCTGATCCCATAGTGGATACTGTTGTTATTACTGCTACTTACCTAATGCATTGAGTGCTTATTGTGTCACAGGCTTTGTACTAAGTGCTTTTGTGTATATGTAAGGTAGGTGTTAACACCAGTCTGTGTTACTCATGAGAATAACAGGACCAGGGAGGTTAACTACACTCAACTAGTAAGTGGTAGAGCCTTGGCTTAGACTCAGGGTTGGTATTAGATATTGCAAGCTGAATAATCTTTAGTTTTTTATTATAACATGGAAGACTTCGGCGCTTATGTTATTGCTTCATTTTTCATTAACTTGCTGAACTTTATATTTCCAAAGTTGAGCTACTTTTAACTCCATTTATAATTAAAACTTACGCCATATGCAAGTAAACTCAGAAAAAATGTTATTAAAGTGAATAATACTTTAAAATTTGATATACCAATTGTGGAAGATTTGAGAAGCTTTAGTTATGTAGAACTTGCTTTATGTCCAAGAACTAATAATTAAAAATGTGAATTTTATACTAGTTTTATGTATATATATAAAGTGCCTAACACAGTGTTTGCATACAGTGGGTGATCTGTAGATTATAGTCGTCGTTATTTTGCGTTTCCACCTCACTTGTAATCTAAGTCATGCCTTTTGCTCCCGAGTGATGGGCTGGCAGAATGCTTTGTGTGTCTCGTTGTCTAATCTGGTGCAGTAACTTTAGCAGTTGTCAGCATGCTGTCCTTATGGGGACCACTTTGTTCCTCATGTTGCTTTCCTTTTATAGAACTCCAGGATTTATTTGGGTAAAAATATATTTGCCTCTGTTATTTATCTTTATTCAAGGCATACGTTTACACAGATTTAATTTTTAGGGGGAAAAACATTATCACTTGGGAATGTATTTTACAAACCGATTTTATCTGTGAGAATCCATTTGGGAGAATTTCAGAGTATCAAGGTGATACAGCAATTTAAAGCTAGTAACCAAAAGTTTTCTTTTCTTTTCAAGAATCCTTTTTAAAACTGAAATTTGATAGACTAGTATTGAGTTCAATTTGGTTCTCATCATTCCCACTTATGAAGTAGATTGCACTCAGAATTTCACTTATACCAACATACCAACTTTACTTTTTCTTTTTATAGCATCGCTTATAACTTCAGGGATACGATGGTATAGAGTGGTTTTTCTCTCAAAGAAGAAAAGGCAATCAAAATCTTTGTCCATGAGATTAGCCTCATGTACTCTCACTCAGTGATTACTGAGTACCTTTATGGGCCCAGGCACATCTTTGTCATGCACAGGAGAGAGGTGGTAGTGGATTGCAGCTTAGTATGATCTAATTGTGTGATGAGGTTGATAGACCTAATGCAGTCAAATGCTTCGTTAGTAGAATTAGCGTTGGTTAGGAATCTTGGGAGGTGAGGTTCCGCTGTCTTACTTTGCTGGACCACGTCTGCAGTGTTAACATTTAGTTTGGAGCTAAGGGACAAGTTGGAGTCATCCCACAAGTGAGGAACCCTGCTCCTGAAAGGTCTGGCCATTTTTGCAGATAAAGATTGTTGGGAAATGAGAGATTCACTGGGAGGAAAGATCCTTTAATAGTGTTTGTATTTCCTGTGGTAATGTCAGGTCCATGAGATCGGGGCCTGCTCCTGTTCAGCACTGCGTCATCAGTGCCTCGCACAATGCCTCGTATAGAGTCAATAAATAGTGGAGTCAGCTTTGATGGGAGGATGATGGTTACCTTCAAATATTTGTCTTATAGATGGCTTGTTAATTAGATGTATTACTTTTATCTCCAGAGGGCAGATGGAGTCACCAGGGATAGAATATTTAGTTGGGCAGATTTCAATTTGACATAAGAAGAACTTAGTGAAAACTAATTTAGCAGTTAGATTGATTAGCCTCTTGGTATATTTGAATTCTCTTCTTTTAAATGCTTGGATAAAGGCTGCATGAGGATTTATTAGAAAATGTACCTGCTGTTGATAAATTTTAGGCCAAGATGACTTCAGCTACTAACTCTATGGCTGTTTTCTGTCTTTTTATTTAAGTATTCCATTAAACACATGATGTCAACTATTAAAATATATTTTTTCTAAGTTAGAACTTTGTTGTCTTTTTCAGACTGAAGCAAAGCAAAGAACTGGATGCAGAGAAGGCTTTTGCCAACGAGCAGTTGACCAGAGCTATCCTTCGTGAGAGGATATCAAATGAGGAGGAGCGTGCGAAGGCAAAGCACCTGGTGAGCATGAAAGATTTAGTAGGAAGGTCTTGTCTACAAGGAAACCGCTGATGTCTGGGAAAAGCTTGCCAACTTCCAGTGTGGATGATATTCACGCTCTCTGCTTAGATTTTCTTTATCTTTGCCTTTTATAAGTGGCTGACACTTTGCTGAGATTAGCCATCAAGGACTCTAAGGCAGGTGTAATGAGAGTTATTGAAGAAAAGATAAACACAGAGACACAGGCATCTTACCTGAGGGATGTTGTTTGCTTGTTCCCACCCGAGTTGTGTTTGAAACCTCTGGGGTAAGAGCCTAGCTTGGTCCTCTCCTTTCTGGCAACCACCAGATAGATGCTAGCTGGGAAGACTCCCGCAGAGGTGAATAAGGTTTGATCCATCACTTTCTGGACTTCAGAAAGGGGAACCGTTTTTTATAAGAAAGGAAATACGTTTTTCAAAGAAAATATTTTTTTAGAAATTTAAAGATTACGTAAATATGTTTAAAAATGACTATTAGTAGCAGAAAATTAAAGAGGCACCCATAAATCTGCCACTCTCACATAACCATGGTTTACCCCAAGGTGTTTCCCTCTAGACAATTTCTGTTCCTAGGTCTATTACATATTGAAGACTTTGGAACGTGCTGTACATAGTGTTTACATCATGAACACACTCTTTATATCATGAAAATGTGGTCTTTAATGGCTGAACAGTAGTGTCTTCTGCATGCAACATGATTGGTTGGACCTCTTCCTGTTGTTAAATAAAAGTGGAGCCGTTCTGGGTGAAGCCTGGGATCCTGACTACTCAGTGCTCACTTTGCCTTCCTGGAAACCCTCATGTCATTTCCCTGTCTTCTCAATGGAATATGGTTGGGAACTCATTGGAGAGAGAAATGTAACCATATAGTGGAGAGCTTGGGATGCAAGACTCAGGGGATGTCCCTAGTCCAGCAGGCAGCTGGGAATTGTTCCCAATTAATCAGGAAAGAGTCCGTTTCTGTTCTCTCCTGTTCTTTCTCTTGGTCCTTTCTTTGAGAGGTGAACCTACGACCAGTTGCCAGTAGAGAAAATAGGAAGCCAGTGTGTACGGAATCCATTTCTTCAGTGACTAATTCAGGATCCAGGCTACATGGTGGGCAGTAAACCAGAACAGAGGTGATGAACTAAGAAAGGAAGTCTAGGGTCTGGCCAGCACCCCTGTGAGGACACACACACTGAGTGGAACTGAGGCCTAGAGATGTGGAAGGAAAGTCATTCGTTGTGAATGGGGGATAATTTCAGAATTAAAAGTGTGAGGTGTTGAGTAATTTAATTATGACATCTGTTGTGCTCCTGAGTTTGAGGGTTTTTTGGGGAAGTTGAAAACATGTCAGGCGCATGTGTTAAGGGTCATTCCCATGAATGTTACAGCCTCCCAATTGGAAGGTCAGGGCTGGAGAGGAGAGAGTTTAATAGTGCTTGTGGTGGCGGGTGGGGTTTGCGGAGCAAGCTTTGAGGTTTCTAGTGGGCAGAGGACCCCTTGGTTCTCATTTTTATTTGTGTCCCAGCTTTTGCCTCTTCTCATTGAAGCATTCTTCTCTCTACTTCTTTTGGTCTAACTTCGAATATGTTACCTTGTTCTTTTAGTTCAGGGAGATAAGCAAGATAAAGATTAAAAAAAAAAAACTCATTAAACACATTTGCACATGAGAAGGCATAAAAAGAGAATTTTCACAAGCAATGTGAAAATAAAAATTTATTAAATCATAGTAACTGGAACATTATGTAATGTAGTTGGGTTGGAGCAGTGTATCTTCAGCACATATTTTCCTTGTACCTTATAAATCCTCTCTATTTCCTATCTATATATTTTTGTTTTTAGGTTAAACATAAGAAATCAGCATTATATATTCTTTTTTGCAGATCTCTTCTTTATTGATTCTGGAGTCATATGGTATGGGTGGCAAATTACTGACAACTCTTTAATTTAAATCTGTCATAAATTGGCCAAGCAGAGTCCTCAAAGCACTTTGGGACTAAAAGTAGAATTTATGCAATAGTATTATAATTGATCCAGAGGATCCTGTTCTGGCTTGAGGATTCTCAGATATGTAAGTGTAGTTCTTGGCCACAACAACATGGCTGCCTACAGCAGCTTGGGTACCTGGTGACTCCCAACTTATTTACCATGTTATCACCTTTATTGTTGTTACTCATTATTATAGAAGATATGCATATTTGTTGGGTAAAGATCAGGAAATAAATACAAAAACAATAAAATCAATTAGATTACCATTATCCAGAGAGAATAAACTTTCTGGTTTATTGTTTTATATTCCTTTTCACATTGCACTGAGTCTGTATAAAACATTTATATTAATATGTATATTTGTATTTCTGTAAACATAGATAGTAGTATATGTAGTTTTATGTAACTCTTACAGTAACTTTCATATTGAAAAAAATTTAGACTAAGGCCTTTCTATACCAATAAATATGTATTTGCATGATTCCTTTTAATGGTTGAGTGTATTTCACTGAATTTTCCTCTGATTATTAAAATAATACAGGGATAAACGTTTAAAGTTACTAAGGGATCATGTCTTAGGATGACTGCGGTTAAGGTTACCAGCAAGGTATCTCAGGGAACTGCTCAATGTTTTGTGGCAGCCTGGATGGAGTGGAGATTTAGGGGAGAGTGGATACATGTATCGGAGAAGGCAATGGCACCCCACTCCAGTACTCTTGCTTGGAGAATCCCATGGATGGAGGAGCCTGGTAGGTTGCAGTCCGTGGGGTCGCTAAGACTCGGACATGACTGAACGACTTCACTTTCACTTTTCACTTTCATGCATTGGAGAAGGCAATGGCCACCCACTCCAGTGTTCTTCCCTGGGGAATCCCAGGGACAGGGGAGCCTGGCAGGCTGCAGTCTATGGGGTCGCACAGAGTCGGACACGACTGACGTGACTTAGCAGCAGCAGCAGCAGCAGCAGCAGCAGCAGGATACATGTATATGTGTGGCTGAGTCCCACTGCTGTTCAGCTGAAACTATGACAACATTGTTAATTGGCCCTACCCAATACAAAATAAAAGGTTTTTTTTTTTTTTTTTTTTAAAAAAGACAGTAACAATTATTGGCAAGGATGTTCTGAGAACGTAAAATGGTACAGTCACTTTGGAAAATAGTATGGTGGTTCCTCAAGAGAAGTAAAACTAGACTCATCGCATGATTCAGCAGTCCACTCTTCTGGCACGTGTGTATGCTCAGTCCCTCAGTCATGTCTGACTCTTTGCAACCCCATGCACTGTCCTTGGGATTCTCCAGGCAAGAACACTGGCATGGTTTGCCATTTCCTCCTCCAAGGGATGTTCCCCACCCGGGGATCGAACCTGCATTTCCTGTGGCTCCTGCATTGGCAGATGAATTTTTTTTTTTTTTTTTTAACTACTTGAGCCACCTGGGAGGCCCCACTCTTCTGGTTCTTTATCCAAAAGAACTAAAAGCAGGACATCAAAGAGATGTTTGCATATCTGTGTCCATTGTAAAATTATTCATGATAGCCAAGGGCTGGAAGAAATCTATGTGTTCCTCAGTAGATTAATGCATAAACAAAATTGTCATGTACATACAATGGAGAAGGAGGGAAATTCTAACGTATCATGCAATTTAGATGAACCTTGGGGACATCATGCTAAGTGAAATAAACCAGCCACAGAAAGGTAAATACCTTGTGGTTCTGATTGTGGGAAGCATCTAGTGTAGTCACATTCAGAGACAGAAGGCAGCATGGTGGTCTCAAGGGGCTGAGTGGAAGGAAGAGTGGGCAGCCCTTTCTAATAGGTCTGGAGTCTTAGTTTTGCAGGATGAAAAGAGTTCTGGAGACTGGTTTTGCAGGAGTCTGAATGCACTTTATACTCCGAAGCTATACACTTCTAGTAATTAAGATGGTAAGTTTTAGATTATGTATATTTTACCATAATTACACCTTATGAAAATGGTGTAAAGGAAATGCCTAAGGAAATAGCATTGCTGCATGTATAGTTCATGTTCAGGGGGAGTAAAGTTCCTCCTGCCCCTCCGCCCCCACCCACCATGTATACACAGAGTCTGCATCTCCCCATCCTGTGGGACATGTGCTGGGGAACACGACTTCAAGCCTGTATCGTCCCTCAGTGCCTCGATCCCCAAGCTGTGGCAGTCGGCGTCCTCAGAACCCATGACTCCTGTGAGAGTCACCCAGGACCATTAGCGTTGTTCTGCTGAGTGCTGGATCCCCACGGCTGCCATTCTTAACCCTAGTATGTGGGACTCTTTTGAGTGATGGCCACTCAAAAGTGATGGTGTCTTCCTCTTTATTTAGAACCCAGATATTGCAGCCAGCAAGAGAGTAAAGGTTGGATTTCACACATTGGAAGGAATTGGAAAGCTGTCTTTCAGTAGAACTAGGGGGAAGGATGAAAACCCCAAACTGCCGCCTTGTTGGTGCTGCGAATAAAACTTCTCTTCCCCTTCCCATCCTCCGCCCACACGCAGCTGACATTTAGATCGCTGTCTCCTTAGATGCGAGTCCAGGCGGTTTCTTCCCACAGTTGTTGTAGCAGCTAGCTTTATTGAAGCTCTTTGAAAGGCAAAGTCATGATGGCCCTGTTGTTGAAGTTTTAAAATAGCATCAGATGAAAACTTTCCTTTTTGGAAGGATTGTGTTAGCTGGAGAAACCACGGGCCCTGCTCTCGATTCAAGAAGAGCGTACCAATTCCTCACCCTACCTCTCACGGACAGGTACCAGCATTTTCATCACCTGATTCTACCCCGAAGTTCTGGAAAAGAACTTCACTGTTAAGTTTATCTGCTTGAAAATGTTAACTAAAATTCATGTGAAAGGAATTTTCACGTGGCTTAGGAGCAAGAGAGCAACTCTGTAAAGAAAGACTGATTAAAAGGACTAAGCTGGGAAACCTGTAAGTTAATGTGACTTGCCATTTGTGTGTCTCTGAGATCCTGTACATCTAAACCTAATATTTGCTGTGTCATTAATTTTTTTTAAATCAAAGAATAAGGACTTTGCATTTACATGTTTTTAAAATGCCAATTAGCATTTTGTTTCACTCCTTTCTGTTGTATTAAACTGTGCTGGTTTGACACTAGGCATTTTTTTTTTTTACAACCACAGAACTGTAGTATTTTTCTTATTTCTTTTTGAATCTAAACTTGAAAAGAAGCCACAATTTACTTAAGGAAATAGTTGCTTAAATATTTTGGAGCTTATAAAGCTAAATGTGAAAGAGTTTCCTTCATTTTTTGGGCAGATGTTTTATTGAGTGCTTACTATATGAAAAAGGTGGTGCTGGATACTGAGGCTATATGAATGAAAAAGACAAAATCCTTAAGGAATTCACACTGCAATGTGGGAGACAGATACATGAAAAATAATGTTAAAAAGTGCCAAGTCTGTGATAGAGCCTTGCTACTTATATCCTTATGAGAATTCTCACTTCGGTGAAAGCAGAGACTGACTTTCTTGTAACCATTTGGTATCTGCATTCATGCGTTCACACACATTTGAGAGCCTAATACATCCTGGAGCCTGGCAAGAAGTAGAGAGTCAGTCGATGCTTGCCGATTTCATAAGTGAGGAATTGAGTCTACTAAGGTTGTGGAAATGGGAGGAGAGGAAGTAGGGAAGATGAGAAAAGGTTTCCTAGAGAAGTGATGCCAGAGTGGAATGTTGGAGTAGGAATTGCCTGTGTGGTTGAGGAGTAGGGATGGTCCAGCCTACAGTATTTGTCGGTAAAGCATGGAAACCTGGGGACATTGGAACACCCCAGGAGCTAATGAGTGGGAAGTAAAGGGTGAGGAGTGTTGAGAGATGAGGCAGAAGAAGTTGGCAGAGCTAAAATCATGAGGCGCACGTATGCAATCCAGAGACCCCTGGACTACCTACATGCGAAGGTTTGAAATGCAGTGGTTAGATGGGCATTTTGATACCTCTGTGTAGTGAAGGGTGCAAGATAGACTAGAGGAGGGAATGAATGGAAAGAGATCATTCTTGTCTGTGGTCCCCGCCATCACACATTTATGGAACACCTGGTGTGTGCTAGGTCACATCAGTTGCTGGGAGTGCAAAGATAGATTCGATTTGATCACTTTTCCTGAGTTTGCCTTCTTCAGTCAAGTATAAGCTGGGTGGGGAAGGTCATTCTTAACTTGGATTTTTTTTTTTCTCCTCCTGGTAAAATTTTTGAATTTGTAAAACCTCATAGTGTTTAGAAAAAAAGCACAAAAAATTAGGGTAAGTGAATGCATAAATTTATTTTTGCAGATTTAAGCTACTGTTTCTCCAAAATGTCACTTTTTATCCCCAGTTTCCCTTTTGTCTGAAATGCACTAGTAAAACAATCAAGAAGAATTGATTAATTTTGTACTATGTGCTTTTCACTTCTGTGTTTTGTTTGTGCTTCAAACTGTGACAGTTGAAATTTCATGGTTAAAGAGAAAAAGGTTTTGAATTTGGGGCTGGAGGAAAATGACTAAAGGAAGCAGGTAAGAATATTGCTGCTGCCCAAGTATATAAGTGAGGGTCTTCCCAAGAGCAGAGGTTACCATTGGAGTTGTAATTTTGAAATGATCAACAGGGTTCATGTTCAAAAGTTCTGTGTTGAAGAAAGTTAAAGAGTGATCACTTGGGGCTTTTAGTGTCATTAAAATTAACCAGATGAATGAAGCTGCAGTGTAGCAGCAGTTATCCTGGGTTCTTTTGTTGGATACTTAATCCTTTTAAAAAAATGTTTGGTCTTTTTTAGGGTGCAGTTTAGTACTTCAGTTATAATCTCTATTAACACACTCCCTCTGATTATATATGCCCTGGGCTGGTTTTTCTTGCTATAGACACAAATCCCCAATTGTTCTGACATGCATGGAGTATTAGTTTGCTTTGAATGCCAAAAATGAAGTTAATGACTTTGAGCTTTCACTTTTGAGGACTATTTAAATACTGGCATTCTGTTCTGTGTCAGAAATTTAAGCCATTTAGGCATAAGATAATTTCCTCGCTGTTATTGGTGAGAATGGGACCTAGGATCTGTCTGCAAGCCCATTTCTTCCTGTCTCTCGCTCAGTTCCTATCTGACCAGGAAATTTAAAGGGCAGCAGCCCTCAGGACAGGTGGGAGCAGAGGCGTGCAGCATCATTTTGCGTCCTGTGTAAATGTTTGAATTCAGCAGGCCATTCTAGTTCCCAGGACAAAGCCTCCGTCTCCTGTCTTCTCCCCTCGTGTGCTTTGTTATCTTGTGTGGTCTTTGCCTCCTGTGTTTGTTAAGCAGCACACTGTTGTCAGCTGAAACACATACAGCCCTGTGAAGAAATTATTAGGAAGAGATTTTTAGTCAGATATTCCATGGAGTGCCAGGCCAGATCTTGGTACGTTTTTTTTTTTTTTTTCTTGCCACAGTAGTAGAAAACGAGAAACAAGTTTTGTCTCAGTATGCCAGCCTCATCTTTATGTTAAGAGCCCAGAAAGAATAGGACTGCTATTGCAGATTTCAGCATTGCGTGCGTGCGTGCGTGCGTGTGTGTGCGCACGCGCGAGCACTCAGCCATGTCTGACTCTTTGCAAGTCCATAGACTGTAGCCCACCGGGCTCCTCTGTCCATGGGATTTTTCAGGTAAGAATGCTGGAGTGTCTTAACCAGATGAATGTATTTCTCAAATGTATGTGGTCAGACCCTTTCCTCATCAGGATTTGCAGGAATACGTAGACTCTTAACATTACCGTCTAGTCCGAGAGAAGCCTGTTGTCAGGCTGAGCAGATACTGAGGAGCCTGGAGGAGAGAATGGCTGAACATGCTTCTGAAAGTGGAGATTAAATCTCACTGTCAAGGCTGGCGAGTCTGTCCAGCGAGCACATCGTAGAGGTGACTGCAATTTGCTGGTGTTGGATTTTTTCCCCAAGGAACTATCACAGTTTGTGTGACGTGTTGACAGAGGGATTAGCGAGTTTCTGAGGATCATGTGGTTGATGTTCTTGTTAACAAGTAATTGTATTTAAAGACAGCTATAAGGAGCAACTCTGCTTAAAAGATGTTGTCATATTGTCATTCTAAATGCACTTTACAAATTCTTCAAGTTGCTTGCACACTGGTTGGCTCAGGGCAACTCCTGTTGAGTGGTGTCATACATGGTCACTCTGCCATAAATAGCTTATTGACATCCCATCAGTTGGGTCATTATGGGTGTCAAGGTGAGGTATGGAAAGCACTGAGTAAAAATCCATAGGTAACTAAGGTGCAAAGGGTTGGTTATAATTCCATCTCTTTATAGTGCTCTGGCATTTATTGTGAACTTATTTGCTTCACTGCCTGGTCTGAGATGAACTGTCATTAGGGCCTTGGAATGCTATTAAGCTGACATCATAATCTCTTTTCCTACTGAAGAGGCTGAGAAATATGGCCCTCAGTGTTTTCTGTAACCTGTGACAGATTAAAAGTTGAACAGAAGCATAATGAACTCCATCAATCCTTCCAAATCCCAAAGAGGAGTGCTTTGCACATTATGTTTTTTATGAGACTAAGGCCAATGGGCTCTGTTTTGTTCAGAAGCATCCTTTTTAGTTTGTCTTCCTGGCAAGCCTAAGGACTGTCGGTTCTCATACAGCTGTGGAGAACTGCTTTCAGCCTGTGGCACGTGGACCTCTGGTTTAGTGAGTTCAGTAGTAAACTGAAAAAACAGTAATGTTTGCTAGGTGACGTACCACGGTGGGGTGAGGTCTGCTTTATTTTTGCTTACTGACATCGAGTTCTTTACAGTGCTGAACATTCTTGAGTCACTGTGTATTTACTTCCTTCATGTATTCCTGCCTTTATTGCTTAGATAGGATTCCTAAATGGGACTGAGTTATATTCTTTCTGTGTTTCTTGATGTTTTGAACTAAGCCCTGCTTGGGTGGGTAGGAGGGTTTATTTTTATGTGGCCTGGGGTTATTCCCTTCACCATAAAGACATTCAACATTTTGTTCCAGTGTGGCTCTCTCCACCATTTTCTTTACTAACTATATTTTAAGGATGACTTCTCCTGAAAATACCAAGGGGCAGAATTACCAAATGAAGTAAGGCCTGCATTCTCTAGAGAGCAGGAATCTGTTTACAAACCTGCAGTATTTATTACATACCTCATTTAGCTCATTCATCATTTTAATAGAAAAATGAGTCATTTTAGATGATTCTGGAATAATTCGAGGTAAGCTACATAGCCCCAGGCAGAATATGATTTCCTCAGCCACCAAGCTGTTTTCAGAAAAAATAAAATGAAATGATCAGCACCAATAATTTATGATTACTTGTGGTAAACTTATCAGATGTCTTCATTGTCATAGAAATTTGTTGAGATTAAAAGTTCAGAGGAGTTTTCTAGCAAACTTCTGCCAGTTCTTCCATCTTTCATGACAAATGGCTGCAAGGTTCTGTACTTAGCTGTGTGTTTAAATACTCTCTGCCTGTTTAAAACACTTAAATTTAATTCCAGATTTGTGTTTCATATTCTCCTGATAAGAAAGAACACAAGTCAGTGTCACAGGGCCAGTATTGGAGATTATTATAAACCTATTTGTGTACATTTCTGTTCAGGCATTAAGCGTCGATCCTTTTCTTTTCCTTAACCTATCTGATTCTCAGGAACACAGCCAGCTGATGGCCTGGAACCATAACTCTGAAACCAAAATGAGTCACAAAGTATTTCTAGATTGTGCCATAATGCTCACGGCCTTTGTTAATAAATCAGCACCACAGCAAAAACAGTTGGTACTTGTCTCTTGTGTTGTTTAACCAAGAGCTTTCAAGTCCACTGTCTTATTTGGTGTTAATAAATGCTTGATAGTAGTAGTCCAGCTAATCATTCCTGTTTCTAAGGGATTGTAAACCTAAAGTTTGCACAGTGTAACAGCCAGTGCTGCAGATTGGACCTCTGCTGCCTCAGTGATCTTATTTGGGGCACAGTTTAGCAAATTTAGTTGTTATTACTTTTTATTTTGGGTGTGAGGGGGACCTTCCCTGGTGGCTCAAATAGTAAAGACTCTGCCTGCAATACAGAAGACCTGGGTGGGATCCCTGGGTTTGAAGGATCCCCTGGAGGAGGAGATGGCAACCCATTCCAGCCTTCATGCCAACCTGAATATGTTCTTAGCCAGAAGTGACTTGGACCCACCGTATTGGCATTGGTCCCACTGTAGAAAGGGTGAGAGGACTTTGAGGGACAGGCACATGGACAAAGAAGAAACTACCACAGACATAAAACAGGCATCCAGAAACCACATGTATGACGAGCACACACAGGACTAAAAACATCACAGCGTGATGGGCCAACTCATCAGAGAGGCCGGCAGCCACGGCCACTCATGAGCCTGGTGTGCTCCCGCCTAGTGAAATAAATAGCATATTCATAGTCATAGCACTATTGGGGGTTGATAATCTGTTTAAGAGCACTGAATGTAGTAATACACACTGCAGCTAAAGTTTCCATCTAGGCCATTGTGGACTGGAATAGTTTCTCAGTGGTCCAGAAAAATTCTCACCTGTGAATCTGCTTGCAAAGGACACTGGTCAAATGAAGTGCTTTTGTGTACTTTTATAGAGTCTTTTTTGAGTGGGCTTATTTTTAAAAACTGTTTGCTGTGGTCTGTTCTGTTTTGGTCGGGGAGTGGTTGACAGAGGTACAAAAGGACTTGGTTTGTATCAATTATCCAGTCCTTTGCCCTCAGAAGAACATCGATATATAAAGGCAGAAACTTCGTTGTTTTTGTTGTTGTTGTTAACTTTTTATTTGCAGGGGAGATGAAAGACAATTCGATTATTTTTCTGTTACTTTGTGAAAAGTCAATTTATAAGTATACAGAACTTTGCATTCTCTCAGAACTCCCGTATTTATATATTTATTCATCAGGGTAACAGACTTGAAAGAAAAGTACAGGTGAAAGAGAAGTGATGGTGCATTAGCCTGGCAGGATGATTCCTGCGGAGAATAGACATAGACTTGCTGCAGTAAGTAATTTTTAAGAGTCAGTGTAATTTATGTTAACAGTGTTTACGTCACTCATGACGTGGATTCACTCGTGTGTTCTGTGTTTTCACTGAACTTTGGGAAACTTTAGAATGAAGATAGTCCACAGGTTTTTCTTGTGAAGTCTACACACATGTACATTTTCAGAACCATCGGAGCGTGGGGTACAAACATTGTGCCAATTTGCCCCCTTAGTATTTCTGTACCTTAAAAATTGGTGTTTTTCTTATGTAACCAGGTACACTTGTCAGAATCAAAAAGTTTAACATTGATGTAGTGTTTTAATTTTTAACCAAAATTTCAGTAATGTTCCTTATAGCAAATTTTCCTCCTGGAAAAGGGTTATATTCTGGGGCCATATATTCCATTTATGTAGTTATCGTGTCTGAAAACATATTTAACGTGGTTTGCGAGTAATAGGATCTAGACAGATACTGTGTTAACCTGAGTTAATGAATTCTTGCTGTCATTGCTAGAGTTTTAGAAAGATGAAAGTAGAATGGATGAAGAGGTAAAGAATTTCATGCAGACATATGGATTGGTGTTCTGTGTTGTGGGTGAAAGAACAATTGTTTTGGATATTTTCTTTTATGAACCCAAACTAAAACAAATGCTTTCACCAAGATCTGTTTAGATCCCGTGTCTTTGAAATGTAGCAGGCATCCAAGTTGTATCATTAAAAATAATTAGAGAGTAAACTGTTTTCCTACTTCTCTGGAGAGTTTTTTGAAGAGTAATTTTATCAGAAATAGCCTTCTCTCCATACCCCACCACCAGCACCACTCCCTAGGTACTGTTCCGTGTAATTTTAGGCAAATTGCTTTTTTTCCCTTTATGCCCTTTGTTCCATCTGTTTAAAATGAGGACAAGGTTGTGAATGTACTTTTCTTTCAAGTCTGTTACCTTGATGAATAAATATATAAATACAGGAGTTCTTAGAGAATGCAAAGTTCTGTATACTTATAAATTGACTTTTCATACATCCTAAGTAATTTTGTTTTATGAATAGGTTACCAATTCCAAGAGTCACATCTATTTTAATTTTCTATAGTTATTAAAACCAGTCCATTTAAAAAAAAAGAAAAGTAGTTAAAGTTAAAAGCCTCTATTTCCTTGGTTAAATTGGATTTTTGTTATTGAAAACTTATTCTGATTAGTAGAAGTGATTTGGTCGTAGGCACGGTATAAATGCTATTAGCAGTTCCTGTATATTGAAAGGATCCACATGAGAGGTGTCCTTTTCTTGGATATGAGAAGGTGGGATCTTTTTGCTAATATGTGTTTATTGGCTTATAATGAAAATTCAGACCTTTGTTAGCAAAATAAAGTAATTAAAATACGTATATCAGTTCAGTTCAGTCGCTCAGTTGTGTCCGACTCTTTATGACCGCATGAATTGCAGCACGCCAGGCCTCCCTGTCCATCCATCACCAACTCCCGGAGTTCACGCAAACTCATGTCGGTGATGCCATCCAGCCATCTCATCCTCTGTTGTCCCCTTCTCCTTCTGCCCCCTCCTGTGTATAAATACATATATAGACACTATTAAATTAAAAGGTACAGAAGTTGATCTACTTTATGCCTTTAAAAAATGACTATTAAATGCCTTAAATTTATGTATCATAGTGGATTAAACCCATCTGCTACCTAAGATCAAGGCTTCATCTTTTCAAATGCTTACTTTATTTTCCATTTATTTCCTATTTACTTTTTAACTTATTAAAAGTCTTTTGTTATTTTTTAATATGACTATCATATCTCTATCTTGCCCTTGCCTGACATAATTTTCCTTCCTTTCCTAACCAGCCCCCCACCCCGCCCCTATCCCATTTTAAATTTCCTGCCCATGGATGGTGTCGTTTTTGAAATGTTCCCATCATCCCCTGTCATGCATGGGGATCAGGAGAATGTCTTGGTGCTTTAGACTTTTTTTTTTAAACTCCCTGAGGAACCCGGTATATTACAAAGAAACTGGCTCAGTTCCAACCCCGAAGGCATCAAAAAGAACAAGTTCTAAATAATATCCTCCTGTAGGCTGCAGCATGTTTTCCGCATGTATCCCCATCTTGGAGATCACCACTTCCAAGATATATCTATAGCTCCTCATAGGCTCCGCGTGTATATTATAACATTGCCCACCGCCCCCCACCAGTCTTCGTCTCCTCTCTCCTCTGAGTTTATTTTTTCTTTTCTGCAAGCCTTGGGAACATGTCCATAGGCCCGTAGAGTGACACAACAAAAGCAGACATTTGAAGTAGTCAGGTTTTGTCCTTGTCAATGACATGGGACCAATGCACGCGGTGGATTAAAATATGTTCACCCTGACAGAAATCTTTTAACTTGAAGTGAAAAAGCCTCCCGTCAGTTCCGATCGCAGCAAAGGTTACGCTGCTGCCAGCGAGGGTGGCTTGCCAAGAATGCCAGCTTCTCAAGCTCTGTTCTGGAGATACATTTGTTACTTGATTCTCAGCTTTGAGTTGGTTATAATCTTGTCTTGGCATGCTTTGTTTCCCGAATACATCAGTTTTCAGTTCCTTTGGCTTTTTGTCAGGATTTATGAAGAGGGGAGGTGGATTTAGCTTTTTGTCTGGCGAGTAGCAAAGCCTGTTTGAGTTCCCTAATCAATAATTGTAAAATAACTCGAAATTGATCCATGCCTGCTGTAAATCCATCCATGCATTTCTATTAATGTCTGTCGTCCTAGAGAAGCTGTACAAGAGACATTCCTGTCCCCATGTCACTGAAGGAGGGACATGAACAAGTAACAGGCTGCTGTGTATTAAGGGGATGTTCTTAAGGTGTCCACAGTTTGATACAAGGCTTTGGGAGCTATTTCCTAGATTTGTAGTGTAGACGTTGCAGGGGGTTGAAATAAGTTTGTCGTGTGTGTGTGTAACCTAGTGGCGGCGGGGACTTACTACTTGTCCCTCATGTAGACAGAACAGTGACGTGATGTTGTTGCCAGGTTATGCCTATCCCAAAATACACTTTACACTGATCTGACATCACCTCAGCCTTGTCTCAGTTGATCTGGAATTCTTATTTCCCTCCCTTTCCCATTAAGGGGGAGAAGTGCTGGATGTTCAGTTTGACCACTGCTGATAGACAGGTCTGTTACCTGGGTGCAAAGGATGCTGATTAGTATTTGGGGAGGAGGGTCACACCTCCTCCTCCTTCCCGGTTTCCATGATGAGGTAGTGTATCTCATTGCCACTGTGTCATCGTGGAGGTTTTATAAAACCTAAGGGTTTTAACTGGACAGGGAGGTCTGATCTGAGCTTGTATTAATGTAGGGAGAGTCTTATTTCAGTAACTTAGAAACAGGGGAGAAATAGTTGTCTTAAATAAAGTTCAAAACATACTCTGAGTGACTCCAGAACAAGACTTGCCTGTCACTGATTGAATATATTAACACGTCTAAAGAAAGAATATGTCAATCTTGATTTTTTTCCCGTCTTTAAAGTTTTAAAAAGATTATTTAATATCATGAGACTTGTTTACAATGTGATGTGCAGTAGAATAAAAATCAGCATGCTCTTTATTATTTGTATATCTGTAAGGACAGAAAGCTTGGTATAGGTTTGTGGGTTTTTTTTAAATTTTAATTTTCTTTTTCCTTATATATGTTCAAACATTTTCTGGTTTACCTGATTGTCTTGACTACGTTTTAGTTTATTTACTTATATATAGCACAAAATACATATCTTCAGTAATTACTTAGTACTTTTTGTATAGAGAAGGAAATATTTATGAGGTTTTGTA
The DNA here is from genome assembly GCA_006410935.1 of Redunca redunca. Taxonomy (NCBI): domain Eukaryota; kingdom Metazoa; phylum Chordata; class Mammalia; order Artiodactyla; family Bovidae; genus Redunca; species Redunca redunca. The sequence goes on from SJYQ01005458.1 coordinate 109,747, forward strand.
TATAGAAGGAAAGAAATGATTTGAAAAGACAAGCGACTCTTGAGTGCGCTGTGTCCCGGTCCAGCCCTGGTCTAACGGTTGTCTGGCCCTGGTGGATGCTGGCCTCTTGTGCAGGTCCTTAATGGTAGCTGTCTTAGTTTCGTGCCTGGATACTTTCAGGTCGTGAAATTCATCAAATAACCCTCTGATTTTGATTTGGCTTCCCATGGCCTGCAGAAGGCACTCGTCTTGGCAGGAGGTCCTGCATGCCTCTTCTTGGCAGGTGTAGTTTTTATTTTAAAGTGATAATTTGGCCTTTGAGTTGATTTGGAAGTCTTGAAACTTTGGGGCCTGTTAGCAAACGAGGCTTCGAAATGTGCAATACTAAGTTCACAAAACTAGCTAATTCTTCACTGGGGCTTTTTGACAGGTGGCTTGAAGCTGTGTTCAGTCACAGCCCCAATGCCATGTGCCAGGTTGGGCCTCTCTTCTCCCAGATGTCATTGAATAAAGGGAACCCGAGAAGTGTGCGCTCTGGAGGGCATGCCTCTTGACATGGGAGCCTGACGCTCATAGTGCTGCAGCCATTCCCTAATCCTGCTCAGAGCCTGCTCTTGGGGTTTGAGCTCCTTTGTCTTGTCCTTTCTCAGAGACCAGTCAGCTGTGGTGTAGATGGAGGCGCAGTCATCTCTGTGATCACTGTAACTTCCTGGTGGAACTTGAGGAGATGGTAGAAATCCCCCTGCCTAGCGATCCCCTCTTCTAGGGGGAAGAGCAAGGCCCGGGGCTGTCAGGGACAGAGTGATGGAGTGAGGACCAGCACTTAAATCTCTCTCTTGGATGATTTTCCTCTTCTTCAGGGATCCTTTTTCAGATAGGCTCCCAGGATTGCAGGCCAGAGAACAAAGAGGTCAGCAGTCTTTCTGCAAGCTGGGGCTGGCTGGAAGAATAGAAGCCTCCTTGAGGATGGGCAGCCTCCCTGCGGCGTAAGCCAGGCACAGAGGGCATTTGGGATGGACAGCTCTTGAGCAGGGTGAGGCGGACACGTGTTTCTCTGGTATCATCACCTCTGCTGTCTTTCCTTTATATGCTGCAGTTTTCTCAGCTGCCCTTTCTACTATGTGCGTATCTCCTTGCCTAAGAGCCTTAAGTATCTGGGCAGAGATTAATGTTACAGCTTCCTAGAAAATGAAACTGATGCCTCCGCCATCATTTCTCTTAAATAATGGGGGAAAGGCCCATGGTATTTGTCAGTTATCATCAAGGCCACTGTTATGACTAGTGAGATAGGGAGTAAATGTCTCTGATCTCTTCCTGTCCTTACCTTGAAACAAAGGCAGAAATGCAGTCATTGAATACAGTGAATAATGGTCATGGATAGTCCTCATTGTGTGATTACGAGATTATGTTGTACTTATGTGGAATTAGAGCAGAGCTGTTATAGTAATTTAAAACATAGCTTGCCCATCACAACCAATGCCCATTAATTTAGCAAGAGTGAACTTCTTCTACTTGCTTTGCCTTCATATATATACCTGCGTGTGTGTTTGTGTATGTATGTCATTTGCATTTGTGTTCAGGTATTATTTATTTAGAACCTCCTATATTCTAGGCACTGGTATATATACTGGGGATACATCAAAACAAACCAAACAAGAATGCCTGCCCTAATTGAGTTTATATTAATTAGGAATTGTCTGAAACTATGTCTGAAAAGTTACAGATTAGGGAGAAAGGGAGTTAATCCTAAGGGAATAAAAATATTTAACTTTTATTTGATGCTCTAATTCAACCTCTTGATCTTTTTTTTTTAAGTAACTTATTCAGGTCATTTTAACTTTTATATTTGAATTGGAAAAAGTTTGATAATTGGATGAGATGACAAAGTTTTTGAAAACATTCTTTTAAACTATACAAATACTAAACACTATACAAATACTGGGTTTAGGATTAGGTAAAGCTGTATTAGGGTTTGCCAGAGAAACAGACCCAGTTGAGGGTGTGTGCATGTACACACATATGTGCCTGTATGCATATAAAGATTGATTTATTTTAAGGCGTCAGCTCATGTGATGCTGGGGGCCAGCAAGTCAAAAACTCAGAGAAAAAGTTGATGTTGGTGGTCTGGAGGCAGAAATTCTTCCTCTGTGGGAGGACTTCAGTCTTCTTTCTTAAGAACTGCTGCTGCCCTTGTGGCTTTCCTGGGCAGGATTTTGTGGCTTGTTGGAGCTCTGCCCTGTGAGCAGCTGGGGCTAGAGCTGGGGGTTCCTCTGGTTTCTGAGCATGGTAGCATTCCTTCTTTGTTGAGACACCCAAGGTGGCATAGGTGAGGGCTCAGGTGGCACGTATTGGCACTGTCCCTTGCTCTCACCTCCCCGCCACTTCTCATTAATCCTTGTCTCTGGTTGGTTGTCTCCCCATAACTTCTGACCCAGTGACTGCAGAGACTTGGGTTCTCCCAGCTGTAGGTGTTTCCTATACATTCCCTGAAACTGTGGGGCTGGTGAAAAGTGCTAGTACCGTGGCCATCGTCTTCCTTTTGAAACAGCAGAGCTGTGTAATAGGACATTGGTGGCACAGTGTTGCTTACTTTGATTCATCGTTTGAATAGCAGCCCATGGTTAGTAACCCGTAGGCTTTGTGCGCATCCTCCGTGCCTGGTGCTGTGTCAGGAGCCAGAGAAACAAGAGCAAACACAGTCTGTGCTCTCAAGAAGCTTACAGTTGACCGCAGTATAGACCACTGCTTAGAAAAGAAGCTAGCTGGGCTGACGACACCCATGCCCGACTCCGTGTTGGCCCGAATGTCATCCTGCTCTTCTCACCCACTCTTAGTCCCTCATTTAAATCTCATCCTTCATTTCAGAGCCCAGCATAAATGTTGTCTTTGTAAAGCCTTTCTGGTTTCTAGCTCAGGAATGATCACAGCCTTTCCATAGTTCCAAAACTTTTTGTTCATAGCTTTTTTATGAGTTGGGTGAACCCTATAATTTATCATCCAAACAGAGAAGGTGAAAGAAGACGCCATTAATTAATTCTTTCAGGACAGCATGCATAAACTGGGACCTTCCAGGGAAGCCAGGACGTAGGGTCACCCCAGGTATGACCCTGTTTGAGTGAAGAATGGTATGGTCAAGCGTGTGTTCATTTCCCATTGTACGGTTGGGGGAGGCCAAGAGGAACCATGTCATCTATGCTTACCTGTCCACATGGGGATTTATTTACACTCAGTAGGAGCTCAGTAGTGCTTACTGAATATTCCATTCTTGTGCTGTTGATGAGAGATGTCAGAAGTGACGCAGACCTGCTGGAACCTCCTGCAGATCTGTCAGGAGACCATTCTTGTGAATGGGCAGAGGTGAGGGCCAGGGGGGCTTGGCTGTGAAGGGGCTCCTTTGGGTTGTCCAGTAGTCCGCATCTTGGGATAATGTCAATTAGGGGTCATTCAGGGCTGATGTGGTCAACCAGAGTGGTCAACCAAGACTGTTCTGTTAGGTGGAGCATTGACCGTAGGGAAGCCCCTGGGAGCAGTCAGGAAGGTGGTCGAGCTGTGGCTCCGTGGCCCACTGTGTCAGTGGAGAGAGGAACCCAGCCGAGGCAGGCTGGTGACAGCATCCTGTTCCTGCTTGCTGTGGTTGGTGTCTTCAGTGTTCATCACACCTGACTCCTTCCAGGCAGTGTGTGAAATGGAAAGCATTTGAAAAGGTGATAATCACTGAGTGCGGCTGCTGAAGGTTACAGAGTAGAGGACTCTATAAGGTTCTTTCAGAGACTAGGTGTCTCTGACAAATTCTTTAATGGAGTCTAGATGACATTAGTTCATGGGCTTTTACATATAAATGAAAAACACTTATTGAAAGAGTCCTTTTCACTGGCCAGAGTCGGCAGCTATTGGTAAAATGAAGTGAGGCACTGGATATATAGTAATACTGAGTTTATTACCACTTGGTTCTAAAATAAATAACTAATGGATACATTGACTTCTGCTTTATAGATGACTTTGGAGACCTCTTCAGAACACTTCAAAGGTCTCCTTAAAGATATAGTATTTTGCATCTGTTATCATTGTTCCTTAGTGCCTAGGGGCCAGTGCCTACCGAAAAGGTGGACACTTAGAGCCTTTTTGTGCATAATAAGCATTTGGTTTTCCCACAGCTTGTAATTTGGGACTGTAGTAGCAAGTTGTGAGTACTAACTCTTGAGCCTGGGGTATTACAGCACTTTTTGTCAGACACCTATGCTCAAGAGACTCTATATGGCACGAGCTGATTGTGTTCACGTCTGTGAAAGTGAACTTCTCATCCATCCATTTACGGCTGTCTTGAGTAGTTTCCTTTGTGTAGTTAAAAATCGCTTGGGTTGGATACTACTTCCCTGGAAGGGATTGTTTAATTCTTTCTACACTTTCTGTCCTTTGCCTGCTCTTGTACAACCTATAGATGACTTACAAAGCTGTGAAATTTGCACCAGGCTCCTTTTCTCTATCAACTGTGAATGCAGGTGTCAGAGGAAGAGCTGTGATCCTAGGCTGGAGTTTCCCAAGCTTGACCAAGAGTCCCCTGTCAATATAGGTGTCCCGGTGGACTCAGATTTACAGGGCAGGTCTGGGCACGTGTCTTCTGTTGCTCAGCCCTCATTGTCAACAGCTGATGATGGGATGAGAAAAGCAAGGCATCGTCCTCCTCTTACTGTTGCTCAGCAGCAGCCCTGTGACTGCAACAGCTTAGGTGTCAGCCCAGTTACAGAAAGGCTGTTCATTGGTAGGCCAAGGCCTCGGTGCCCGTATACATTTTCACACCTCCGTGTTGCATGATTATAAAATCTGTATTGAACATGTTATGATGTCATAATCTTCCTGTTTTGTGAGGATTCAAAGAAACCATTCTTACCCTTCTCTCTTGTCCCTTCCCCCTTCGTGCCACTTCATTCTTACTTGATCTTTGAGAAAAGAGCCATGGCTTTAGAGGGAGAAGACCTGACTTCTGAACTCTTCAACTAATGAGCTTTTGCTGTTCAGCCAGTCCCCTCAGTTTTGTCTGGGCGTCAGGTTCCTCAATTCCAGAATCAACATGGTGTTTTCCTTGTAGCTTCCTTGGCAGGATCCTGTTAGCTAGCGAGTACACAGTCCCTTTGTAAAAATGTAACGCTATAGGTTTTGATTGCCACAATGGCCAGATCAGTGTTTATCCTTAAAATGGGTCATCAACAAGTATTCTAGCAGACTGTAGACAGAAGATACTTTCCAGGTGGCACTAGTGATAAAGAACCTGCCTGCCAGTGCAGGAGACATCAGAGACATGGGTTTGACCCCTGGGTCGGGAAGATCCTCTGGAGAAGAAAATGACCATGCACTCCTCTGTTGTTGCCTGGAGAATCCCATGGACAGAGGAGCCTGGTGGGCTACAGTCCATAGGATGGAAAAGTCAGACATGCCTGAAGCAACTTACTTAGCACAGACAGTAAATTCTCAGAGTAATGACACATTCACATCACCTCTTGCTAAATTCTTCTCTTCTCTTCTCTGTGCCACCCTGTGAGGCTGGCAGTTCACTCCTTGGTTCATTCCTGGGAAACTGGCCTTGTTTCCCCTGCAGTGCATGTCTCATGGTGGAGACCCACCAGTCAGTAAGCACATGGAATTTCTCCTCGGCCTTGTCAGCGGTTTAATTCCAATCACGTTGTTAAAACAATATTTCACTACTTCTGTTTTTCCTAATTATCATGCAGATAAACAGTGGGGATCATGACATTAGAATAAGTGAGTGCCTTATGATTTTTGCCCCAGAAAGAGAAACTCTTGCTGCCTTTTTCCCCCCTTGAGCAGCGCAGCAGTAATAAATGAGCAAGTCCAGAGGACTTTATGATAGATAGTTAATGGTGTGCACCGCAGCCAACAGGCCTGTTTCCACAGCATCTGTCACAATTCAGAGTCATTAGCATACCTTTAATGGTTTCTTTTCAAAATAATTTCTACCAGGGCATTTAGAATACATCAAGGAAAAATATTGAGTTGTAGAAATGAGGAATTTTAAATGTAGACAAATGGTTTTCATTCTCGCAGATGTAATTTTGATAAAATTGAGAAGCCACATAGCAACATACTGTACGGTCTTAACACAATTGACAGTACTTAATGTACTGCCTGGGAATTACTTTTTTCAGACATTTTAGAACAGTTAATTAACAAAAAGTTCATTTAATAAAGCTTAATTGAAAGAATGGTAGTTTCTTGGCACGGTTGACCCCACCAGAGGCCTTCCCCTGGTGTGTGTTTGGACTGTCCACTGGCCGCCTTTCACACTCTGTCTTGCAATCAATCATGGAATCAATGCTTTTCTCATTTTATAAGATGAAAAATGTCTTGTCAGGTGTAAGTCATTTTTACATAATATTGGTAAATACTAGGCTTGTTTATTTATTTAGCTGTGAGGGGGAAATCTTCAGAGAGTGAAATTAAGCCATCTTTTCCCTGAAATGTCAAGGGCAGGTGAGAAGAGATCTTTATTAGATTTTAAAATATGAATGCATTTACAATGACATATGTCTTTAAAAAACAATTACTTTCTTTACTTTTCAAATGTGAAAGCCGATGTATATTTTAGGATGTGTACCTTGCTTTATGAATAATAGTTCCTTACATTTATAAAGTGCATCTGCTTTAGGTCTATTTGCATACTTTTTTCATTCTTTTTTTAAAAAGTATTTTTTCATATTAAAATGTCTACAAGAGGACTGTGAAGTCACAGGGTGTGTATTACCCCATTTCCCAAAACCACTTTGAGAACCTCTAAGAGGAAACTGACACTTCCCTGGTGGCTCAGAGTCTTTCCCCTGTGGCTTTAGTTGATAAAGAATCTGCCTGCAATGTGGGAGACCTGGGTTCAGTCCCTGGGTTGTGAAGATCCCCTGGAGAAGGGAAAGGCTGCCTACTCTAGTATTCTGGCCTGGAGAATTCTATAGATTGTATAGTCCAAGGAGTTGCAGAGCTGGACGCGACTGAGCGGCTCGCACTTCACTGTGGCTCAGTCAGTAAAGAATCTGCCTGCAGTGTAAGAGACCCGAGTTCTATCCCTGAGTCGGGAAATGGCAGTGCACTCCAGTATTCTTGCCTGGAGAATTCTATGGACAGAGAAGCCTGGCAGGCTGCGGGCCATGGTATCGCAAGAGTTGAAAACGACTTAGCAGCAAAGCCACCACCACCAGAAGAGGAAATTGGATATGGTCCAGCTTATGCAGCTGACAGTTGGAATGACCAGGGCTTCTGACTTGTGTTTTCTAAGCTCTTTTCTTGAACATTGTTTTGGCTATTCTGTACTCCTCTGGAATGATTTTTGTATCCTCACTGATACAGAAATTTCCACACAGCAGTTTTAACACCTTTTTAGGAAAGACCTTGTTTTTTTCAGTATCCTTTTCTTGGTGCTCAGGAATCAAAGAGTTTGATTTTTTTAAAAAAGTCTTAGGACATATCTGATTAACTCTAGAATCTGAGGTTTTTTAAAATTTATTTCAAGTATTGACGCTGTATGAAGTCATTTATTCTCATTGTTGCTGATTATTTTTAAATTTAGAATCAGTTCACTGAATTGGAGAAAGATAATCATTTCTGAGTACACATCATATATTTTTGCATTCTGTAACAATTGCTGTTGTATTAGGATATAGACTCATTAAAAGATGGAAGCTGCAGGGTTTTTTTTTTTTTT
>SJYQ01005458.1:118562-172960 GCA_006410935.1 Redunca redunca
ATTTTTTTTGTTTGTTTGTTTTTATTTTATTTATTTATTTTTTTTAATATTTCACAAACTTTATTCAAATTATTGAAATAGTCACAAATTTTTTAAGACTATAATTTAGAAAGTTTCTATTTTACATTCTTACTGTCATTAGAGTTTTTGTTTTCTTTCCCCAAACTACTTGTGTAGTTTTAAAAGAAGGGAAGTGCTACTGAATTTGCTTTGGAAGAGGGCAGACAGGCAGGAAAGAAAGAATATAAATTAGTACAAAAGCTAAAAAGGCGTGCTTAGATAATAAGAAGCACCTTTTATTTCTGGTTATTTGTGCTACATGGTTTCTTTTATTTTTGATGAATAAAGTTAATGCCTTTGACTATCATAATATATAGTAAGTTTAAAGCACTTGTACTGATTAGCCATACATATAAGAAGTAATCTTAATAGGATATTTTGTCTACTTACTTTAAAAAAGCATATTTTACATAAAAGCAATGATTTTCATTAAATTTTCTAATATTGTAACAGAATGATATGTCTTATAAATAAATAAATACTCATTAGTTCGTGTTTTGAGAAGGCATAAAAGTTATGCTTGTTTAGCAGAAAGAATGCTGATTCATGAACTTTTTTGGTAAAACAGACGACTGTGAAAACTCAGTGGCTTAGTAAAAGTTTTAGATGGTATAAAAGTTACTGTGGATTTGAATGTTAAAAAAAAAAAACAATATATAGAATTGGGATATTCTCACTAAAGATATTAATTACACTGGGAATTTCTTCATTAATTCATCTGTTCATTTGATAAAATGTCTATCAGGCTATATTCAGTAATAGAGATGGAAGTTTGCATTAAAATAGACTCCTGTCCCTTGGGAACTCAGTCTGAAATATACCAGTTTTCACTCTGCTTTTATATTTATGAAATAGGAATATAAGACTAATCATTTTGAATCAAAACATGCCTGGGGTTAAATCTTGATGACCAGTAACAAAAACAGATTGAATATTTGTCATTCTCAATTGAGTGAAGCCCCAAAAGACATGAGAGTCCAGTGTCAACATGGTTTAGCCTCTCAGCCATACTAATACAGCCACAGGAAGAGATCTAAGTGATGTTCTAGCCCTAGGGCTCTAAAATGGAACAGTTTTTACTCTACAGGTACTGGGCCGGGCACTGTTTTTCCCCAAATCAGGTACATTCAAAGGTATTGAGATGCTCTTGAATGTCTCATTTCTCTTCCAAAATAGTTGGGGGAAAAGGCCAATTAAAGATTTTAAATTATTCCCCTCTGGTTAACTGAGCATTTCCTATCAAGACAAAATTTAGTAATCATCAACTTGATTTTTAAAAAAATGTTGAATGTAATAATAATGTATCTAGTTTTTAGTTTGGTTTATATTTATTAAATGGATGTTTGGATAGTGTGTGCCTCCAGATGGTTCTGTTTATCATTTTCTATAAAAATGTTTATATGACCTTTGTAAATTTGCCCTCTGAAGATTATGCCAGTGTTTATTAGTATAATTGCTAACTGATGTTTCTTGGTGCAGATTGTGGTGATGCTTTCAAACAGTTCAGAAAATCTTATGCATGCTTTTTGTGCGTATCATGCCAGTGGTCTGCATTTTAGTTGATCTTGAGTATTTATTTAAGTAGATTGTCTTTTTTAAAAGTTCTTATAAAACAAAATTCTATTAATGTGAGTTGAGTTTGTGTAAATGAGAGTTATACAAATGTTTGCTTACTCTTTATATTAATGTTATCTTTTCAGCTCGCTTTTTGTTGTATTTGGGGGGTGGTCTTTCCCCTTTTCTCACTTTCTATATATCACTTTTAAAAGTAAAGTCATTTGGGATCATTTAATCACATAGGAGTCACTTTAACTTGTAGTAAAGAACAGAAAATCATTTTAATGCTTGGCAAGCCATTGTTGGGGGGGTGTGTGTGTGTAGAGTTGGGTATCCGTTCAGTTCAGTTGCTCAGCCGTGTCTGACTCTGCTACCCTATGGACTGCAGCACGCTAGGCTTCCCTGTCCCATCACCAACTCCTAGAGCTTGCTGAAACTCATGTCCATTGAGTTGGTGATGCCATCTAACCATCTCATCCTCTGTTGTCCACTTTCCCTCCTACCTTCAATCTTTTGAAGCATCAGGGTCTTTTCCAATGAGTCAGTTCTTCACATCAGGTGGCCAAAGTATTGGAGTTTCAGCTTCAGCATCAGTCCTTCCAATGAATATTCAGGACTGATTTCCTTTAGAATGGACTGGTTGGATCTCCTTGCAGTCCAAGGGACTCTCAAGAGTCTTCTCCAACGCCACAGTTCAAAAGCATCAATTCTTCGGCGCTCAGCTTTCTTCACAGTCCAACTCTCACATCCACACATGACCACTGGAAAAACCATAGCCTTGACTAGACAGATCTTTGTTGGCAAAGTAATGTCTCTGCTTTTCAGTATGCTGTCTAGGTTGGTCATAACTTTTCTTCCAAGGAGTACGTGTCTTTTAATTTCATGGCTGCGTTCACCATCTGCAGTGATTTTGGAGCCCCCCAAAATAGTCTGTCACTCTTTCCACTGTTTCCCATCTATTTCCCGTGAAGTGATGGGACCAGATGCCATGATCTTTATTTTCTGAATGTTGAGTTTTAGGCCAACTTTTTCATTCTCCGTTTCACTTGCATCAAGAGGCTCTTTAGTTCTTCTTCACTTTCTGCCATAAGGGTGGTGTCATCTGCGTATCTGAGGTTATTAATATTTCTCCTGGCAGTCTTGATTCCAGCTTGTGTTTCATCCAGCCCAGCGTTTCTCATGATGTATTCCACATATAAGTTAAATAAACAGGGTGACAATATACAGCCTTGACGTACTCCTTTCCTTATTTGGAACCAGTCTGTTGTTCCATGTTCAGTTCTAACTGTTGCTTCCTGACCTGCATACAGATTTCTCAAGATTTATTTGAATAGGTTTATTTCTACTTTTTGTGTTTTCAAATTTTTAACAATGGCATTTTTACGCAGTCTTGTATTTATTTTGGCATATGGTATCACGCTAGGTTTTTCTAGAAAGTTTTGCCAGTGTTTGTTTTTTAAATAAATAATTTATCCATTCTCCTTAGAGGTATCTTGGTTTTTTTTTTTAATACCAATTTCTGATGTAGAATTAAGGCAGTTTCTAGTACTTGAATTCTGTAGATTTACACTTAAAAAAAAAAAGTTTGTCAGGGCAATTCCCCAGTGATTGCTATTAATTTTCAAAATTTCTTAACTGATATAATATCATATGTAATATATAGTATAATAACATCTAATCTTCAAAATGAACATGAGTTTCTTTTTGTTAAGCATTTGAACACTCAACCCTTTGGTTATTTGTGCATTGCAATACCTTTATACAGTATTTGGAATGTATGTGTAAATAGAAATTTTTGTGCTTCTATGATTACTTTAAATACCAGGTAGTTTATTCTTTAAAGCATCTATTCATGCTTATATATTACCCTTTCTCCTTATCTCATTGTTTGTTTGAGTCCCTTTCTCTCTATTTGCTTTCAAATCCTTTATTACTCTTGCATAGTTGGTTGCTTTGTAACTCTTGCAGCCAATCGGATGCCTAGTAGTAGATAGCACATATAAGGTGGATTTTGCTATTAATAAATAACATGAGTGTGTTATTTATTGAAATCGACCTATGGACTTCATTTAGATTACTCTTCCTGTTTTCATTATGTCCAAAGAGAATTACTTGTTTGCTTTTTCAGAGGACGTTTATGTCATATGTTTTTCTTTCTTCATGTTTTATGTATGTTGTCATATAGTATTTTTAGATCTATACTACTGGTCTGGATCCTGTCATCTGTTTAGTTCTAAGGTGTATTTCATATAGATATCTTCTTTTAATAAGAAAAAACACACAGGAGAAATTGTCTAAAAATTCTTATGATGTATAAAGGCCTGATGTATAAAGGCACAGGATTCAGTGATGTGAAATTACAGTGGGTTCTTCAGTATTTTCAGAAAATTGCAATTATTAACCCTGAGAGTAATTTTTTTTTTTCTTAACGTGTAGTTGGTAGGAACTGTTTAGTAAATTGATGCTTCTGTCAAAAGTCTAGATGAGTAGGATCCAGGCTTTTTCTGGATGTGCCGTTAAGAACCCTGCAACTTTTACTAACTGTAAAAAAAGGAATCTATTTTATACTCCATTAAACTGTTACACATCATAAATAATTTATATCAGGCTTATTCCCATCTGTATCAAGTATGATAAACTAGTCACTGTAAAGATTTTTTAAAATGAATATAATAGTATTCCTTTCTTCTCTTGCATTTTCCCTCTCCCAGTCTCTCTTCTCATTGGAAAGAACTGTACAACCCTGAGTGGTCCCAGCCAGGCCTAGAACTGTGATCAGGATCCACTCAGGACATTTCAGGAAGTCAGGTGACTCAGGGTGCTGCCCTGCTCACTGAATACGTATAACTTTGGCTACAGTCAGTCTTCCTGCATCTCAGTTTCCTTCTCTTTCAGCCCCACATAGGCACTTCCAAGGAGTTTTTGAGAATTCAGAGATATGTGAAAGTGCTTTGTAAACTGTGTGAACTCTGTAAAATGGACCATAAAAAGAAAGCTGCAGTAAGTGACATGAAGGTTGCTCCATTGTGTCGTACTGGTTGTGACCCCATGGACTGTAGCCTGCCAGGCTCCTCTGTCCATGTAACTCTACAGGCAAGATTACTGGAGTGGGTAGACATTTTCTTCTCCAGGGGATCTTCCCTACCCAGGGATAGAACCCATGACTCCTGCGTTGGCAGGTAGATTCTTTACTACTGAGCCACCAAGGAAGCCCATTAAGTTGAACAGAAGATAAGAAATAAGGAGGTTATGGTTGAAGACATGGGATGTCAAATTCAAATCTGTCAGTGGGATGGAGCCTGCGGTCCTGCAGCCTAGGAGTAGCTCTAATGGCGAGTGGCTGATGGTCTTAGAGGGTGTGTTTTGAAGAGGATAAGGCAAGCCGTAGTTGAGAGCTGAAGTGTAGTCATGCTGGGCAGCAGGGAGAGTCTCGGTAGAGCGCAGTGGAGGCAGAAGCTGCAGCCATGCCAGGGACTAGCCTTGCACAAAGGCTCTAAGAAATGCAGTACCTTGTTTTAAATTCAGTCTTCAAGAATGACTTTGGGAATTGTTGCTGCAAGCAGGGAACTTAGTTACTGCTTCTGTTAGATATAGTCACAGGTTTGACAACAGAGTTCAAAGAACTGCTGCCCTGCCATAGCCTTTCTGGTATATTTGAACATGCAGATCCTAATGCCTGAGCAGTTAGCATCATGTAAGAATGTATAAGAACAAGCAAGCCTTAAAGTAAGGCACCAGTAAGATTGGGAACCATCAAGTGTAAATAATTTGAGAAGTCATTGAGAAAGTGGCTTCTTTGGTTATACTGGAACTTGGATCTTGGGTGTGAGATCTAAGGGGTCTAAGATTTCCCCTGCTCTTTTCTACTAGAAATGGAAACTGACCAGTTGAATAAAGCAGTACCTTAGTTCCATTTATGAGTAATAAGAATAATAGTACCATTTTCTTTTCTCCTTATGCCCCCATTCCTAACTTTACTGACATCCATTGAATATATTTCTTAACTAGTTTGGTTATTCTGCCATCTCCCCAGTGATCCTTGGAAGATACAGCAAACTCTTGTATATGTGTGTGTGCCAAATCGCTTCAGCCGTATCTGACTCTTAGTGACCCTATAGACTACAGCTTGCCAGACTCCTCTGTCTATGGGATTCTGCAGGCAAAGATACTGGAGTGGGTTACCATGTCCTGCTTCAGGGGATCTTCCCAACCCAGGGATCGAACCAGTGTCTCTTACGTCTCCTGCTTTGGAAGATGGGTTATTTACTACTAGCGCCACCTGGGAAGCCTGCAGCGAACTCTTAAGCTGAAGTAAGACATGGGATCTGTGACATTAGAGGTGTCAATATTAATTGTGGGAGAAATGACTGCTAAAAAACATCAAAGGAAGAGACAAAATATAAACAGTGAGGACTGTATTAAATTACTCCAGTGATGAATATTCCTAATAATGGTCTTGATTCATCTGTAAAACAAAACCCTGAACTCAACAGCATGTCACTGTGCTTTCCATTCGATTGCCTATAAAGGAAACAGGGAAATAAAATACTCAGAGGAAAGATTTTTCTGACAGATGGCCACAGATGTAATCAGGGATTTAGGATGCATGAAGAGATAAGCCTCAGTTATGTAGAAAATACACTTACATGGAGCAGTTTATTTCCCAGGGACGCCAGAGAATTGAGTTACACCTAAAATCTTGACCCGTCTAAGACACACATGTACACGTCTAGTTTCAATGAGCTGAGAGGTGTTAAATGGTTTGAAAACTGTAATTAAATAGCTGAAATTGTGCTGCAAAATCACTATCAGCATCTCCTTATTGTAGTATTTCAGTGTTAAGTGCTAAAATTTAATTCGAGTAGCTGTGACTAATCTAGTCTTTATTTGTAACATTCAAATTAAGAGGTGTGTGTTCTTGTTCATGTACTTTCTCATTAGCACTAATATTGCTAATGGGAGTGACAAATGTACTATGTTTTTGCCTATCACACCTTTTAGATAGCTAGCTCCTTAGAGAAGGCAGTTTCCCATGTGATACGTTTACGGAGCTTGTGTTTAATAGTTTCCTCAAAAGATAATATGTCCATGGGGACTGTTTATTAGTTGATGGACTCTGGGGAAAAGAGTTTGAATTAATCAGTTTGAACCATAGAGGAAATTATGATGGCAATTAATATAAATGAGAATATTACCCACTCATTTGTTCCTATAGATCTTTCAGTCTCTCTTCTCTTATTTGTTATGAGATTTCAAGATTTTTCCCCAGACTCTTGGCTTTGATGCTTGAGTGGCCCGTCTTTATTCCTCTCCTCCAAATCCTCCTGGTTGTTCAAAGGACTCCTTAATGTTCAAGAGAGTGACTGAACAGTTCTTTGTATTTAAAATGATGTGAAGCCATCTTTTCGTGAATACTCAGTAAGGACTAGTATGTTTGGCTTTTTGTTCTCTCCAACCACCTTAGCAAATAACTCTGGGGCTGGTTGATTGGACTTTTAGTGTGAGATATCCAGAGTGGGATCTCTTCAGGGAATGTTTGCTGCTACCCGGGGTCTGCAGCTCCCATGACACACTCTCTTCTCTCTCTCACACACACACACACACACACTCTTACAGTTTATTCCTCTCCCCCCACTCCATACCCATTATGAACAGTGGTTGTCACACAGACGTACACACGCACACACACTCCCTCCTCCGATTCGCTCATTCACACTCGTTGCCCCCCGCCTCGGAACAGTAGCCAGGCAGTTCTCCCAGCTCCAGCTCTTCTCGGGGCTCCTTCTGTCTTCTCCTCAGGGCTCAGAGATCTGAGTTTTCTGCCTGGAGAGCCTTCTCCAGACATTCACTGGGGACACAAGTGTGAGCAGACAGAGGAGGAGCCCTGTCATTCTGGCCTGTAGGCATAGCTTCCTGGTATTCCTGTTTCCGGTCAACAAATTCACCGGTTTCCTTAGAGACAGTGTTACTAAGAGTGCTTAGGTTACCTAGGGCATTTTCAAGGCTGTACAGTTCAGCTGTATTATGAATTCAGTAGCAACTTGTCTAGACAGCTTTGGGACCTAAGACATTGATTTCCCAAAACCAAATTCCAAATGACCTTTGGGAACAGCCCATTTTCAAATTCTGTACGGTCTATATTTCTGACTCAGATTATTTACTCATGTCCTGGAAATAGATGAATCAAGTCTGAGGTGTAGCAGAGAAAGAAAGAAAATGTTAGGATCAAGAAATGAGGATGAATCCTTGCTTGTTAGTAATTTTATATTCTTGGGTGTGAGCCCAAATATTTCTACCTGTTAAACAGAGATGATAAAGAGACACAGTAACTTATTTCCTAGGACATTTTAGGAGATAATGTACATGCAGGTGTCTGTAACTTGATAGGAAGGAATGTAAACAAAAGATACAACTATTTAATAGTTGGAAACATAGAACACAACTATATTTTGCAGATTTCCAAAATATAAATGTTAACTTGTTGAGGAATTTGCTAAGACTTTTTTTTACTTCTGCCCCCTTATAACATCACTGTTATATTATTTTTAAGTAATACAGGTTTTTAATGAGTTAATTTTCTTAATAGCAATAGGTTGTAGGTAAAACACCTTACAGTAACAAAATACTTGGATAAGGCAATGTCCTTTGATAGACAAAAGATTAGTCAATCTCTATATGTAACATAGTTCAGAAATAGCGGCCAGCATATTAAATCTTAATCAGTAACAATGTTCACTAATTACAGAAGCTGGTTTATATGTTGGGTAAATCGTTTGTAAACATTGGATTTTGTTCACTGACGTAGCATATTGCCAGCCACAGAATAAGCATGAGGTTTGCTAAAAGCTTTCATCAATAGCTTAAAGTAGGCACTGCTGCCTAATATTTCAGTCAGCGTGGAAAGGCAGGTAACGACATTATGAATATGTTTATAATGCAGGCCAATTTCTTTTAAAATGCATATAAGTATTACTTTACCAAGACTCTCTGAAATATGATTTATTTAATGCATTTCAGCCCCCATAATATTAAGATATAATTGAGATGAGAAGTAAAAAAAAAAAGATTGCATGCAGTCAGTATGGTATGTGAATCATAGACTAAATTGCTTGTAGTTTCAAAGGCACTTAAAGGAATTGTGAAATTTATATAATGCATTCTTATATTTGGAAAAGGTTATAATAACAATAGTCCAGTTATTTTAGTATTTCAGTCCTAAAGTTAGGACTCTGAATTGCTATTAAGCATTTCAGATAGCCATAGAGTGAGCAGATCGAAATCTTTCTGTGTCCAGTTCTCATTAAATAATTTTTGTGAGTTTTTGCTATAAACCTCTTATATTTAGCCAAGTAGTTGAGCAGCATATAATTTCTATGAAGGCCATAATCTAGTTTTTACCAACTATATGACTGGATGAATGACAACAACATAAATGTTGCCAACACGTTTAAAAAGGATTCAGTTAAATGGTACTTGGAGTTTTGATGATTATTGCTTTGAAAAGACTGAAAATCACAGGTCTTGGCTTTATAGTTTAATTACTTGCTTAACAATTGCTAGTGATTCACTGAATCACAAGGCTTCCAAACAAATGAGATCAGTAACTGCTGCCATGCCTGAACAACTCCAATTTTCTTGACAATGGCTACCAAACTGTGTTTAGCCTAATATAAACTGTTAGTTTAACAGCAAGCAATAGGAATTTCAAGCGTGCCATTGATGAGAAGCCAGCAGATTGAGCACTTTACCAGCAGTGACACTTGTGTCAAGCATAACTTGAGCATATTTTATCAAGACCACTTGGAGAAGCAAGTATAGTAATTATCCACATCCTGTTTTGATACTGGATTCGGTAATAACAAGCACTGTCCAGCTTTCCAAAGCATCTAATTAATAATTTGTTCTTAAGACCGCAGAATGTGTTTGAATAAAACTAGGAAATAGGGCAAGCGGAGGGTCCTCCATACTTCTGCATTTCCTGTCCTGGAGTCAGAACCACTGGTGGCACCTTAAAAGAAGACCACGCTGTAGGCGGAGATCCAGGTGTCCTGGTGGGAAGGTTTAATTTGTGCCTTTATTGGCCTGTGCCTCTTTCTTCACTGTATCTTAACGTTGTGGCATTTCCATGAATACGTCACTCCTCCATCTCGCCCTTTAGCGATGGCAGGATCTTTATTTCAAATGGATTTTTCCAGAGTTAGATGAGTTCCTCAGTTTTTATTTATGTAGCTGCCACAGTTTTTGCTCACACAAGAATTACCTTGCCCCTCTTCTTTAGTATTATACCATGGAAATAACGGAAAAGAAACAGGTCAGTCTGTGTTTAAGCAGTGGTAATAGCACCCACTATACAGTCAGCAAAAACAAGACCAGGAACTGACTGTGGTTCAGATCGTGAGCTCCTTATTGCCAAATTAAGATTTAAATTGAAGAAAGTAGGGAAAACCACTACCATTCAGATATGACCTAAATCAAATCCCTTATGATTATACAGTGGAAGTGAGAAATAGATTTAAGGGACTAGATCTGATAGATAGAGTGCCTGATGAACTATGGGCTGAGGTTCCTGACATTGTACAGGAGACGGGAATCAAGACCATCCTCATGGAAAAGAAATGCAAAAAAGCAAAACGGCTGTCTGAGGAGGCCTTACAAATAGCTATGAAAAGAAGAGACGTGAAAAGCAAAGGAGAAAAGGAAAGATATAAGCATCTGAATGCAGAGTTCCGAAGAATAGCAAGAAGGGATAAGAAAGGCTTCCTCAGTGATCAATGCAAAGAAATAGAGGAAAACAACAGAATGGGAAAGACTAGAGATCTCTTCAAGAAAAACAGAGATACCAAGGGAACATTTCATGGAAAGGTGGGCTCGATAAAGGACAGAAATGGTATGGACCTAACAGAAGTAGAAGATATTAAGAAGCGGTGGCAAGAATACACAGAAGAACTGTACAAAAAAGATCTTCATGACTAAGATAATCACGATGGTATGATCACTCACCTACAGCCAGACATCCTGGAATGTGAAGTCAAGTGGGCCTTAGAAAGCATCACTACGCACAAAGCTAGTGGACGTGATGGGATTCCAGTTGAGCTGTTTCAAATCCTGAAAGATGATGCTGTGAAAGTGTTGCACTCAATATGCCAGCAAATTTGGGAAACAGCAGTGGCCACAGGACTGGAAAAGGTCAGTTTTCATTCCAATGACAAAGAATGCTCAAACTATCGCACAATTGCACTCATCTCACATGCTAGTAAAGTAATGCTCAAAATTTTCCAAGCCAGGCTTCAGCAATGTGTGAGCAATGAACTTCTAGATGTTCAAGCTGGTTTTTGAAAAGGCAGAAGAACCAGAGATCAAATTGCCAACTTCCGCTGAATCATCAAAAAACCAAGAGAGTTCCAGAAAAACATCTATTTCTGCTTTATTGACTATGCCAAAGTCTTTGACTGTGTGGATCACAAGAAACTGTGGACAATTCTGAAAGAGATGGGAATACCAGACCACCTGACCTGCCTCTTGAGAAATCTGTATGCAGGTCAGGAAGCAACAGTTAGAACTGGACATGGAACAACAGACTGGTTCCAAATAGGAAAAGGAGTACGTCAAGGCTGTATATTGTCACCCTGCTTATTTAACTTCTATTAGAGTACATCATGAGAAATGTTGGGCTGGAGGAAGCACAAGCTGGAATCAAGATTGCCGGGAGAAATATCAGTAACCTCAGGTATGCAGATGACACCACCCTCATGGCAGAAAGTGAAGAGGAACTAAAAAGCCTCTTGATGAAAGTGAAAGAGGAGAGTGAAAAAGTTGGCTTAAAGCTCAACATTCAGAAAATGAAGATCATGGTATCTGGTCCCATCACTTCATGGGAAATAGATGTGGAAACAGTGGAAACAGTGTCAGACTTTATTTTTTTGGGTTCCAAAATCACTGCAGATGGTGACTGCAGTCATGAAATTAAAAGACGCTTACTCCTTGGAAGAAAGGTTATGACCTACCTAGATAGCATATTCAAAAGCAGAGACATTACTTTGCTGACTAAGGTCTGTCTAGTCAAGGCTATGGTTTTTCCTGTGGTCATGTATGGATGTGAGAGTTGGACTGTGAAGAAAGCTGAGTGGTGAAGAATTGATGCTTTTGAACTGTGGTGTTGGAGAAGACTCTTGAGAGTCCCTTGGACTGAAGGAGATCCAACCAGTCCATTCTAAAGGAGATCAGCCCTGGAATTTCTTTGGAAGGAATGATGCTAAAGCTGAAACTCCAGTACTTTGGCCACTTCACGCAAAGTGTTGACTCATTGGAAAAGACTGATGCTGGGAGGGATTGGGGGCAGGAGGAAAAGGGGACTACAGAGGATGGCATCACTGACTTGATGGACGTGAGTTTGAGTGAACTCCGGGAGATGGTGATGGACAGGGAGGCCAGGAGTGCTGTGATTCATGGGGTCACAAAGAGTCGGACATGACTGAGCGACTGAACTGAACTGAACGGTCCCCACTGTCTTAACTGGGTGCTTACTTGCCAGAGAGTGTGCCAAGAAGTCCACATACATCATATTAAATTGTTGCAGCATTAGGTGGTAATATTAATATCCCTATGAAAGGAATAATGGAGGCTTAGAGAAATTAAAAAATTTACCCAGAGTCACTCAGTAGACAGTTTGGCTTCAGACCCATACTCTAGGCTACTGTGCCATACCATCTCTTTAGTGTAAATATGAGCTCTTACTTTAAATGTGGACATGACTTATTCACATGAGACACTGTATGAAATATGCTCCTTCTCAACGTAGATGGGTATTTTAAAAGTTTTATTTAAATGATGACCCACATTAATGCCTTTTGCATTATGACCTGGTGTGCACACGTATGTTAATTGAAACATAAATAATACCGCTTGTGGTTCATCCTACTATTTTCTGCTTTCATATTTTGTATTTTTACTCTCTCTTCATTTTTCAAAATGCTGGTTGTGACATACCAAGATGATTTCACAGTCCGCTGATAGGTGGGAGCCGACAGTTTGAAAATCATGGAGAACCAGTTCTGGCCTTGGGGGTTCACACTGGTCGGTGGAATCTGTGTTCTGCTGGTTTGACTCTTGCTAAGATGCTGCCTCAGGAACTTACACTTCTAATTTTGTTACTTTTCTAATTTTGTGAGACCTAAAGTAGTTTCGCCAGTAGGCATTTGTGAGTGATTGAATTCTGTGGATGGATTAATACCTTTCCTGAGGCTCAGAGAGTTTCTCCTTTGCCATTTTATCATGGTCCTTTGGGGGTCCCATGGAGTTTAGATTATAGGGTTTGACTCCAAATTTGACCTTCCAGAGGTTGTCTTCCTTTCCTTCTGCAGGGCAAGCGGGTTCATTATGCCAGTTGAAGGACAGTGAAGGAGAAGCAGCTTCTCTCCCCAGCCCTCTCTTCCATTTTGTCTCATGTTGTGCAGGACAGAGTGCTGGATGGGTTTCCAGTAGAGCTGAGACGATGCAGAATGTCCCTCGTCTTCACGTTTCTGCACCCTTCGTTGGGCAGACCTCCTTAAGCACTGGCCAGCAAGCTGGAGGGAGGTTGTTACCCCACTTGTCTTTGCCCTGCGCCAGCTGGCAGCACCGGCCTGGGGCCACCTAGCACCCTCTGGACCTGAGAGGCCCGTGCCACCTCATCTCATCCCTCCTGGGGTTGGAGTGTATGCTCTGTGCTGGAGGTGAAGGCAGACAGTAAATAGCAAATAGATACATAAATGTGTTTATTTTCCAGATGCAGTAAGTTTATGAGACACAGAGATGTAGAGTCAGATGCTAGATAGTTACGACTGCAGCATCTCTTCGCTTGTTTGAGCCCCACACCCAGGGTGATTGGTTTCCTCAGGACTGCAGAGCCTCTAAAGAGGTCCAGAATGTGTGAATCAGGGCCATGATAGGATTTTCATTTGTGAGAGGCCTATAACTTGAGAGAACAATGTTGCAAGGGATAGGTCCAGTGACGCTTTTAGACACATTGATATTATTTGGAAACTTGTTAAAAGTGCTGCCTTTCTTGTCCAGCTTGGACCTGCTGAAGCAGAATCTGCAGTTGAACAAGGTCTCAGGGTAAGTCCTTCTGCAAAGTAAAGTGTGAGAAGTACTGCTAGAGTAATAGCTCTCAAGTCCTGCAGAGTTGGACATGGTAAGTCACTTCCAGGGAAGTGACATGTGACCAAACCTTCAACGGTGGAAGGCTCAGATCTTGTGGAAATCATCATTTGCTCCCGCTTTGCTCACCTTTGCTATGCCCAGTGAGTACATGATGCATGCTCAGTTGCTTCATTTGTGTCTGACTCTGCAACCCCATGGACCCCCTGTAGCCCACCAGGCTCCCTTGACCATGGGATTCTCCAGGCAAGAATACTGGAGTGGGTTGCCATTTCTGCCTCCAGTGGATTTTCGTGACCCAGGGATCAAACCCATGTCTCCTGTGACTCCTGCATTGCAGGTGGATTCTTTACCACTGAGCCACCAAGGAAGCCCATTATGCCCAGTAAGGCTGTGTAAAGTAACCTCTCTTGCCCCTTGACCCCTGTCTCTCCCGCACCCTCCCCCCACCGCCCAGGAAGGACCACCTGTTATTCAGAAGTCCTTCAGGCACACTCCAGGCCTTGCATGGATATCTCTAGCACCAGGCCTATTCTGTTTCCTTCCACCTGGTCACCAGAGCTCTTTTGCTTGTGGTCACTGTGCCAGGCATTACCCTTATCCTCCTGTGACTGAGTGAGTGATCCACTAATTCCATGTGATCACTGGTTCAGCTGTGCTGTGAAAATTCCCAAATTACCTCTGGGAATTTTTGAGAGAGGGATCTACAGACCCAGGTGTGGGCCAAATCAAACTAGAGCCCTGAAGAAAAAAGTTGGGGGGAAATCTCAATTCTCAGACATAACTCCAAGCCAATGAAATCACCATCTCGACAGTGTGAGACCTAGCATTTTTTAGGACTCGGCGTTTCCTAAAGTTCCCAGGTAATTCCACAGGGCAGCCAAGACGGACACCCTCCACTCTAGAGGAAAAATATCCTTAATGTTACTCAGTTCAGCTCAGTCGCTCACTTGTGTCCTACTCTTTTCAACCCCATGAACTAAGCACGCCAGGCCTCCCTGTCCATCACCAACTCCCGGAGTCCGGAGTCCACCCAAACCCATATCCATTGAGTCGGTGATGCCATCCAACCATCTTATCCTCTGTCATCCCCTTCTCCTCCTGCCCCCAATCCCTCCCACCATCAGGGTCTTTTCAAATGAGTCAGCTCTTTGCATCAGGTGGCCAAAGTATTGAAGTTTCAGCTTCAACATCAGTCCTTCCAATGCACACCCAGGACTGATCTCCTTTAGGATGGACTGGTTGGATCTCCTTGCAGTCCAAGGGACTCTCAAGAGTCTTCTCCAACACCACAGTTCAAAAGCATCAATTCTTCAGCACTCAGCTTTCTTTATAGTCCAACTCTCACATCCACACATGACCACTGGAAAAACATAGCCTTGACTAGACAGATTTTTGTTGACAAAGTAATGTCTCTGCTTTTGAATATGCTGTCTAGGTTGGTCATAGCTTTCCTTCCAAGGAGTAAGCATCTTTTAATTTTATGGCTGCAGTAACCATCTGCAGTGATTTTGGAGCCCAGAAAAATAAAGTCAGCCACTGTTTCCACTATTTTCCCATCCATTTGCCAGGAAGTGATGGGACCAGATGTCATGATCTTCGTTTTCTGAATGTTGAGCTTTAAGCCAACTTTTTCACTCTCTTCTTTCACTTTCATCAAGAGGTTCTTTAGTTCTTCTTCACTTTCTGCCATAAGGGTGGTGTCATCTGCATATCTGAGGTTGTTGATATTTGTCCTGGCAATCTTGATTCCAGCTTGTGCTTCTTCCAGCCCAGCGTTTCTCATGATGTACTCTGCATAGAAGTTAAATAAGCAGGGTGACAATATACAGCCTTGAGGCCTAAAATATCTTAGAAGCTACTTACGATAGAAGGGCTTCCCTGGTGACTCAGTTGGTAAAGAATCTGCCTGCAATGCAGGAGATCTGGGTTCGATCCCTGGGTTGGCAGGATCACCTGGAGAAGGGAATGGCTAGCCACTCCAGTATTCTTGCTGGAGAATTCCCTGGACAGAGGAGCCTGCTGGGCTACAGTCCATGGGGTTGCAAAGAGTCAGACAGGACTCAGTGGCTTTTGCTTTCACTCTGTGATAGATACTGTCATTTGCACTGTCGATCGTGGGCACGTACCCTGTGCACGTGTGTGTATGTACAGCATACTGCTTATACCTTTCGAATTGCTTGGTCCTGTGTTTGTAAAGCTATGGCAGAACTGACAGCAACGGAACAGAGTTACCAGAGTTGAATTTGAGTCACCACCGTGAGACTGACATCAGATCCTGTGGCAAATATGTTGCAACAGATGTGACTCAAATGGTAAATGAATAATAGCATTTTTTTTTTTTTTTACATTTGAAAAATAATCGTTCCTTTTAAACTTCAGGACATTTTGGCCTGCTAACCTATGTTTGTGAAACTGATCAAGACCTATTCTGAAAGGGACACCTATAATCCCAAACCCTTCCACACTCTGGGAGATTTCTCTGTCTACCTTGCTTTTGCTTTAGTTTTTCCAGATAACACAGAGCAGCAGGAATCAGCCGGGAGTCCCTCAAAGCCAGAAGATGAAATGGAATTAGAGAAGGTATTCTGAGGTAGGAAACAATGATTAGTTAAAGGGATGACTCAAAGGGAAAGATCTCCAGACCCTTAGATTTTGCAAAGTTTGATAACCTGGGGCAATAAACTATGGTTTGGAAGAGAAACCCGAGTGGAAAAATTGAAAGGAGGTCCCTAAAATTTTGTAGGATGGCAGAAAGAGAAATTTTAGCTGAAAAGGTTTGCGTCTTAATTCTTGATTTGAAATATTGTCCTCCCAGCACTTTGATGCACATCTGTCAGTGATCTGCCTTTGACATTCAGACTCTGTGTGAGCTGGCTTAACCTGTGAATCCTGCCTTAAAGGGAAAAGCTGGGGTTGGCAGGTTTGGTGGTCGTGCGTGACCGTGATTGGCTCCCAAGTTGCGTTGGCCAATCGGCAGCTCCTTCCAGGACAGAGACCCAGGGCAGCACCTCTGCTGCTGCTTCGTCTTAGTGTCTGCAGGTCTTTGACAAGTGAACAATAAAATGTACTGTTTGATTGCAGACTGTCTTGCTTCTTTGCCGTGTCCCTCCTGCAATCTTTCTGTTTCATGTTGCATTACATGAGGAGCTTTTCACCTCTCTTTCCTGCCCCTGGGCTCCAGTGTTCATTGGTCCCTCTCACCGAACCTGTGCTCTAATTGGCAAAACTGGAGCCTGCTGGCGGCAGCCCACTCTTTCTGTTTCCTAATTGGTGTCAGGGGCAGCTGGTGAAGCCAAGCCACGCTGGATTGACTGATAGCTTGGCCGCTGTGACTGTCAAGCTTCCGTCTGACTAACAAGTTTATTACATTTGAAACTAAAAATTAAAATGTTAAATATATGTGACAGTGTTCACAGTGGGTCTGAAATTAAGGAGCACTTTTCAGTGTTACCTGGAGGTCCCTTGGCTTTGCAACTCAAAGTTTTGTTTTCTTTGTGACTGACAGCGGACTGTTTTCTTGCTTCTATGATGTGTTGTAAAGCTGCACTGTATTTCCCACCACCTGCAGCACACAGGGTTTCTTTTTGGAAGTGTTGCAGACATGATGTTAGATGTGAGTGCTTAGGGTGATCAGGGTGGCGTTGAAGACACTCTTCTTATGGAACTTAAAATTTACAAGCTCATTTACGTGGGTCAGTGAGAAGGTATTGTTCTGTTAAAAGTGAATTATAAGAGCAAGAAGGTACAAATTCTTTTTCAAAAGCTATTTCATTTAATTGACATCTATGTTGAAGATATAAGGGGGCATTTAGGCATTTGAGTATAATATGGTCATTTACCCAAATTAATGCCGAAGTTACAGAAGGCTACAACATGCTGCATTTTAAAGTCTAGTTTTAATACTTTGATTAGCATATTATATTCCAGTGTAATAAAACAAAGTAGTCATCTTAAAGAGATCACATATTACCAGTGAGCAAACCTCTTTGATGTTTTGTCTCGTCTAATTCCTGTAGCCAGTATGAAATAATTTCTAGCAGCATTTCTTTTGTAGAAAGAGGATTTGAGTCATTCTTTATGAACACACATTGTGTAAAATGTTATAATAATACCATCTTACATTTGTTTGCATTATACTGGTTTTCCAAAGAACTGTCATATGCATCATTTCACTTGGTCCTTTGAACATCCCAAAGTTAAGAAGTACTATTTTACATTTGATGGTTGAGGGGACTGAGAATCAAAAAGTTCAGTAACTTAATGGAAATCACTCCTATCACATGTGACTTATTCGTGACATGAACCAACCCCCTTGACTCCAGATCTATTGTTTTCCCACAATAACTTGCTGCCCTCTACATGCAGAATTTTAATGCTTTGAAGATTACAAAAATGATTCCAGCTCTCTTGGTCTTAAATGCTAGTTTGGAAGATTGGCAGCATTCACAGACAGAAACACAGAGTGCTAAAGAGCTGAAGGAGTAATTCAAGCTCTGAAAGTGGGGTTGGCCATAGAGGTGAGGAGGAGGGGAAGTTGCGGTGGTTTCTTAGAAGAGTGAGTATCCAAACTGGACCTTGAACAAGGGAGGGGCATAGGGATTTGGAGGGTGTTTGGCATACAGAGTAAGAGAGCAGCTGGAACAAAGAAGTACAGAGATGGGAGAAAGACATAGGCTCTGTTTTGGGATGTTGAGTAAAGGAATGTAGTGAAAACGGGGGTGCTGCGTAAAAATGCACTAATAATGGTTGGCAGACATGGGATGCAGAGAACAGCCGAACTGCCACTCATGGCCACGCTGGGGACAGGTTACAGGTAGGAGAGAAGAAGGGCGACATCTGTTAGGAAATTGGTGCAGCCTTCCCAGGAAGGAGAAGCTGTTTGAAGTGGGGACTGTTCATTGGCATTGAGAGAGAGATTCTATTTGGTAGATGTTCCTGAGGTCAGAGACGGATTAGAAATAAGGGGGTTTGAAAGGAGAAATGAACTGGGCCCCACCATAAAGCTTTTTTAGTCCAGCTTTGAAGACTTGGAGAAGGAAATGGCACCCCACTCCAGTACTCTTGCTTGGAAAATCCCATGGACAGAGGAGCCTGGCGGGCTGCAGGCCATGGGGTCGCGAAGAGTCGGGTACGACTGAGCGACTTCACTTTTATTTGCACGTGAAGACTGGCAGGAATCACATTCCAGTGTAACAGACTTCCAATTTAAGGATCCAGCAAATCAACAATTCAAAGAGGATACACGAGTTAAGGGCCCAAGTAACTGGGTGAGGCTTCTTCTTGTTTTATTAGTTCTTCAGAGAAGCAGACCCAAGGTTCTGTGGTCACTACCGCCATCACAGAGGAGACAGTCTGCCATGCTAGTGACCGTCCGAGCCAGAGCTGCTCTGACTTTCCTTCTTAGAGGAAGCTGAGCAAGATGCCCTCTCAGCCCCCTACTGATGGGACAGGAGGAAAGTGCTCCCGAGCCTGCTCTTGTGTGCTGTCCCCTGCTGTCTCGCTGGCTCTGGCCTGGGCCAGGGTGTGAAAGGTCGCTGCCATCTGAAGCTCCTGACGGCTTTGGGTTGCTGACAAGTGGTGTTTCCGGTTGCTACATTTGAAGGACCGCCAAGGTATCCACGTGGATCTATTCATTCAGTAAATTGGAAACATAGGTCTGGAACTGGGGCAGGCAAACAAGGATGGAGAGAGTTCAGGAATCCTTCTCCAAGAGATGAAGATCTGGGAAGAGGTGAGATCTCCAAGGAACAGAACAGAGGGAAGAGAAAAGAGGGCAGAGATGATTTTGGAAACCCTCACCTAAGAGGCAGGTGGACTTCCCTGATAGCTCGATTGGTAAAGAATCCGCCTGCAATGCAGGAGACCCTGGTTCGATTCCTGGGTTGGGAAGATCCACTGGAGAAGGAGTAGGCTACCCACTCCAGTATTTTTGGGCTTCCCTCGCGGCTCAGGTGGTAAAGAATCCGCCTGTAATGTGGGAAACCTGGGTTCAATCCCTTGGTTGGGAAGAGCCCCTGGAGAAGGGAAAGGCTACCCAATCCAGTATTCTGGCCTGGAGAGTTCCATGGACTATATAGCTCATGGGGTCGCAAAGAGTCGGACATGACTGAGCGACGTTCGCTCACTCACTCAAGAGGCAGGTGGAGGAGAGGTGGAGTTGTGCTGGAGACTCCATAGGAGTCGGTAGCAGGGCAAGGCGAGAACGAGTAGCAGGCGCTACCAGGAGAGACTGGGGAAGCGAGGCAGTCAGTCAGAGACGCGTTTCCAGAAAGGGCTGCTGCAGGAACCCCAGTGGGAGGCTGCTGAATTGGTGATTATTGACCCATAATAATATCATATTACTATGATATTTGTGTACATAATCAAAAAGCACGTTGAAATCAGAGCCCAGATTTCAGGTGGTTAAAGAAGAAGGAAGAAAGGGGATAGCTGAGGCAGTTACTGTTCTTTCAAGATTTTATTCTTTGAAAGAAAGGTGGTAAAGAGTATGTACCTCGAAGAGTCAGCAGAATTTTTAGGATTTTTTTCTTTAAAGACATTAATGTGTATGTGAGTTGAGGGGATGAATTTGATGGCAAGAGAATGGTTAAAAATGCAAAAAAAAGATGGTAATAATTGGGTGGAGCAAAATCTCAGAATTTTGGGAGTTCTGCCTTCAAGGGTAGAATTGAGGGTCTTTGGAAGGTGGGGAGGGAGGGGACCCTTTCTCTTCAGGCTTAGAGAAGGAGCAAAGGAGGGATGACTGGAGATGTAAGTGGGAGGGAGGGGGGTTTTCTAACAGCCTCCATTTTCTCAGTCGTAGGATTTCCTGACCCTCAACGTTCTTCTGTGTAAATGTGGAGTCAGCCTGTTCTTTAGGGTGGGAGACGGGGCACCCCAGGTTGACTAAGGTCAGATAATGGAGTTACCAGGCAGGTGTCTCCTCTGCTCCTCAGATGTTGACACCTCTCACCTGACCCGACTGCCCCCTGCCTGGCGCGTCTGTCCCAGCTTAGGCTTTCGCTCAGCTCTGCTGGACTTTTGTGAGTTCTTACCCTTTATTCTTGATTTCATTTCCTTCATGTGGCAGGTCTTCCTTCTTGCCTGACCTGTCCTCCTCCTTAACAGGCCACCAACTGAGGACCTTAGCCTAGTCATCCACTGGGACCTTGTTGGGGGGAGGGTGGGTTCTGGGATGTAACTGGTTTCTATGCTAAGAGCAACGAAGACCAAGGTTGCCTTTGGGCTCCTCTTTTAACTGTATCAATCAATGTATTTGTTATATGAATAAGTGAATGTGTTAGAGGATCCTACAGATTGCGCAGTAGGTTAAGATACTTCTTGGGAAAGATGAGGCCTTGTAAATAAATTAGAATGAAGTCTTAAAGATATCTGACAGATTGTGTTTTCCATCAGATTAGTCTTTCTCACTGAAGCATACTTTTGAGTCTTATTTAAGGTTGACTTCTTCCAGTGCTTCTGAAATCTGTTCTGACTTTCTGACAGTAGATGTGGACATCCAGTTCCAAGAATAGCCTTAAATTAAAGACTGTCAATTTTAAACAGTTTAATAGATATGTAAGTGATAGCTCTATTTTAAGTGTCTTTCGTTTTTTGAAAAATAACGTTTGTTTTAGAAATTCAAGCTGTTTTGAACCAGTTGCTTCCTTGTAACTTGGCAACAGCCGTTAACCTATGCTAAACGGTCTGGGCAGGGTTCATCGTTATAAACTTGGAGGGTCTGAAGTTTGTTACGAATTTGTTATGAATCACCAGCCTTTCCTGTGTTCTACAGACTTGTATAGATTGTTTCATACCTACCTACCTGGATTAGGAGCGGAGCTGGCTGGTGAGAAGTTAGAAATGAATACAGTGGTTCCAGAAACTTGGTTCATGTGCACAGAAGGTCTCCCATTTTACCTCATTGTGGCTAATGAAGGCAGCTGAGGAAAGGACCAGAAGCATCAGTAGTTTGCAGGAAATTATGGTTTTTCCATGAAACTACTTGTTGATACTGCCTTTTAGGGAATGAGCTAACATCTGTTTCATAGGCTTGATTAAGTAGGCTCTTAATTTAGTGGTTCTCATCCAGGGTTATGGATTTACATGTATCTTGTGAAGACGTGTTTCAATAACCAGTACTGCCTAAAGTTCTGTCATATTTTGGGTTCTGATCATTGCACCCATATCCATATAATACAGTTGCTCGTATAGACAGATCAGTAGAGATTCTTGATAAACAGGATGGACACTGATGTTGTATGAAAACAAAAACACTCAAGTATCAAAGATGCAGATGACAGAGTACATTCACATGCGTCTCATTTGCTTGTCACAGGGTCCTTTGAAATTGGCATACTTCCCTTTCAACCTCTGTGCTATCCACAGTCTCATCCACCCCGGTGATCAGCCATCAGCTGTAAACCAGCAACCCTTGCATCTAGTCAGGGCTGTAGTTTTCAGCATGTAACATTTAACCAGTCTTCTCTTCCCACTTGCCAACTTTCTGTGGACCTGATGTTCTCTTTCTCAGTGGGCGAGATGGCCATCCCCATCATAAATCCCGCTGTACTCCTTGCCTTCCCCCTCCCCTCTTCCAAACCCTGCTGATTCCATTTCCTCATTACATTCAAACCTGCAGCCTTCCTGACATTTAGCCTGTATTTCTTCAGTGTACCCCTGCATGCCTCTGGGTTCCACATTGCCACACTGGGGTGGCTTATCTGCAAGGACACTCTGCTGTGTCACCGCCATGCAGGAAGTTCGGCAGGGGCCTGCCACAGTCTCCAGGTCGAGCAGGAGCTTCAGTCTGGTCCCAAGGGCCCGTCTCCGTCCTCTGCCTGGGCTTGCTTCTGCTGCTTTATCTCTGAGTGCACAGACCCTGCTGCCTAGAACCACAGGCATGTTGCTCTTCATGCTGCCATCCCTCCATGCCTTCATGCCTTCCCCTTAGAATATCCGCCTACTTCTTTGCCACCTCTTTCTTGAGCCCCATCTTTCGGAAGCAGTTTCGTCAGCATTTTCCGTCCACTGTGGAGTTTTGTTTTCCTTCCTCTCTGTTCCTGCTCTGCTTCCCCAGTGGACAGAGAAGTCTTAGAAGACAGGTACACCTGTTCTCCAGCACCTTGTACCCTATGTATACCTTCGCAGAACATTTCACAAGTCTGAGTCTGCTCACATTTTAAATAACTAAATGACTTATTCAGGGTTATAGGGCTTGGTTCAGGTAGAAATAGTTCCAGGTCCAAAGTTCTTTTATTCTGCTTCTGTATATGCTGTGTTTTTTATTTTTATTTTTTTAAAGTAAGTCAAGATAACGAACCAAACCTTTGGTCTTAGTTGAGTTTTCCTCTTTTTTTTTTTTTTAAGGGCAAAAAAAAGAGTATTGTTGTTAAAATAGCTTGTTAGTATGGCCGGGTGCTTGCAGGCTCTGCCATAGGTGAAAAATATCAGCAACAGATCTTTTCAGAAATTTCTATAAATAACACAAACTCAATAAAACCTTCACATTACTATCCTGAGGCTGTAGCCAGGGGAACCGTGTCCCCTGTGAATGATGCATTTAATTAAGTTCAACTTTAATGTTTAACGGCAATAACTAGACAAATTTATTACTCCCAATATTTATATCTTATAAAGTATTAACTTGTAGCTGGAAAGCAGTAATCATTTTGAAATGAATTCCAGAGTCACAATAATGCAGGGTTAATTCACAAGGTTGGTACTTGCAACTTTGGAGTCTAATCAGGTTCTTTTAAAATTGGTCCCACTTAAATGAGAAATTGTCTCTTACCCATTTTTTTTTTTAGAAGATTAGAATCTCTTCCTTTTCTGACGGAGACTGAAATGGTTTTCCCCACCTTCATTTTTCCTACTCTGCTGCTTCCCGCCGCACTCCATTATTGATGTTATTATATCATAAGGATTGTTTTTTGTTTTGAGAATTTTTCTCCTGGAAATTCCCCCACTCTTTCCCCCTTTCAAACAGATAAATTCAAAGAAAGAATAGCCCTTCTTTCATCCATTATAAATGATTTTTCATTTGAGCATGTCGTCTTGCTTTTTGTTACAATGGAGATCAAAGGGATATAGGTTCACCACTAGTGTTCAGCAGGTTTTTTCAGTTCTGGACCTTAAAGAAATAAGATCTAGTTTAATTTGTAGCAGCTTTAGATCTCTCAGGCATGTGGCACTCAGACGGGTGGCTGTTACTGCATGCTCTGTGTGTGTGTTAAGACAGTGAGGGAGCTGGAAATTTGGTACTTCATATGCTTTGCATATCCCAAAGATACAAATCTCAAAGGAATGCATTTGTGTTGAAATAGTACTTGTTTCTATTTAAACTAAGTTGAGAGTCCTTTAAAGATCCCCATTTAAAAATACTCATTCCACAGTTTGAACGCTGGTGTCATACAAATTTTCAGTGTTCTATTGCTTGGACTTTTGTTTTAAAGGAGCCTTTTAAAACAACCTTTTTGTTGGTGCAGTGTTGAAAGAATCTGAGTGCCAGTGCAAGAGACACAAGAGACATGGGTTCATTCCCTGGGTTGGGAAGATCCCCTGGGGTAGGAAATGGCAACCCACTCCAGTATCCTGCCTCGAAGATGCCACGGACGGAAGAGTCTGGCGAGCTACTGTCTGTGGCGTCGCAAAGAATCGGACACGACTGAGCATGCACGTGCACCTTATTGGATGATGTTAAATCAAACCCTTACCACTCAGGAGGCTTGCTGTCTGATCATTCCTAGTCTTCAGACCTTCTGTATGATGTGTTCCTTACTTCACTGAAACCAGGCCTCTTTCTCCCAGTGTCCTCACTGTCACCTGATCTCATTCTTTGTGGTCCCAGTCCCGTTCTTCTAGCAGTGGCATCGAATATTTACTCTTAAGATTTATAAGTCAAATGTTATTTTATGGTTCTGATGAATTGCATAGTTTATTAGTGCTGTCTGCTAAGGATTGTACTACTTTCAGAAATCCAGTACCCACTCATTATTGCATGGAACTAATAAATACTGAAACAGTGCATCTGTGTATTCTGTGCTTATTTAATCCTGCTCCTTCCCTAGATCAAATTGACCTTCGCCTGTATCCACTTTTCATCTTTGGGTGGCAAAAGAATTAAAATAAAATTTCAGAAGCTAAAGGCCAAAACCATGTTTGGTTGCTGAGTGGGTTCTATCTTTTAGTCTATCTCCTATTGAGAAAGCCTTTTGAAAAAGACTGTTTACTTGAATGTAGAACTTGGGTTCTAATTTTTATCTTACTTTACATGTGGTTTTATGCATGAGGATCTGAAGGAACATAAAGCCCTCGTCTAGAGTCAATTTAACAGAACCTGAGATCCCTGTTGCTAAGAATTTAAAAAAAAAAATTCATATTCAAAGTCAATACTATATTCTAGCTTGTTGCACTTTCAGAAATCTGGCCATTGCATAAATGGACTAGCAAAAAAAATGTTTTTTCTTCTCTATGACTATTTTATATTTATTTCCATCTGTGTTGTCTAATCGTGTCAATTCTGACTATATGGAAAAAGGGGGTTTGAAGTGTCCAGTCACACATAAATCTGCCTATAAATTGATAGCCACATTCTGTTTAACTGTGTTGAAAGATAATAAACATAGACATTTAAAACCTGCTAAAATGTCAACTGAACTGAAAAAGGATTATTAATGTGATTTTTTTGATAATTAAACAAAAACCAAATGTATTAGCAAATTCTGTTGATACATTTGACTTTTTGATGTTGTGACATTGTCGTGACAATGTCTGTTATGACGTATGTGGAAAGGTATATGCTTTGTTCTCTTTTGAGCAAGATATTGTTCTAATTATCTGGAATTCATATTCTCAGTGGCTCTGTTCATTTTGGTTTTCCTTCTCAACCATTTTGAGATTCTGCCTCTTGAGGGAATGAATCAGTTTTCACATGAAGCATGCTCAGTCATGTCCAATGCTTCACAACCCATAACCTATAGCCCCCCAGGCTCCTCTGTCCATGGAATTTTCCCAGCAAGAATATTGGAACAGTTTGCCATTTGCTTCTCCAGGGGATCTTCCCAACCCAGGGATCGAACTTGTGTCTCCTGATTCTCTTGCGTTGGCAGGCAAATTCTTTACCGCTGAGCCACCTGGGAAGCCCTTTCACATGGAGTGAAGTGTGAAAGTCTCTCAGTTGTGTCTGACTCTTTGTGACCCAATGGACTGTACAGTCCATGGAATTCTCTAGGCCAGAATACTGGAGTGGGTAGCCTTTGCTTTCTCCAGGGGATCTTCCCAACCCAGGGATCAAACCCAGGTCTCCCGCATTGCAGGTGGATTCTTCACTAGCTGAGCCACATGGAGGTTTATTGGTAAATCTATTTAAGGTGTACCTTAAGTGTGTTTATTCAGGAACATTTGGCACAACCATGGATGGTGTAGGTTTGATGAGGCAAGACCATTTGGAATGGTATTTCCTCACTGGCCAACATATGATATAGAAAAGCAAAAAGTAGGTACTTTGTGGATAGATTTCCCCATACCTACAGTAAAGGGGAGCTATTTGTAAGTAGCCCTGAATTAATGTTGGGTGTCTCAATTTTGGCTAAAATCCCAAAAGTAAATACAGTTCTGTAAAAATTGATCAGACCACTTGGACTCAAATAATCAGAACCAGGTCTCAATCAGAATAATTTCATGCTTAAAGGAAAAATACAACTTACACATCTCAGTTGTAACAGACATTTGAAGAAAGTTCTGATATATTGTTACCTGCTGGTAAGTTTGGGGGTATTGTCTTTTTCTTTTTTTGGTGTCTGGAGGGAGAGAAGGTTACAGTGTCGTGATTTTTTTTTTTTTAACAGTGAGCATAATGTGGGCTATGCGAGGCCTGGCACAGACCGCAGATTCCTGTCTGTGCGTGGGATGCGGGCAGTTCTCTAAAACTCTGTGGCCTTCTCTTTGGTATTTGGGCTTTGGAGGAGATGAATGGAATAGTGTTGAGCAGAGGTGCTTGGTGGTAATACCAGTAGTTTTGCTTGGAAGAGGTCACACATCATGTCTGTGAACCGGTGTTTAAGTCAGGAGAGGTTTGCCAGCCCCTCTGCCTTCCTGAGGATACGGCGCTTGTGCTTCCCTAGCCTGGTCTCTGTGTTCATGACTCTGTCTTCATCAGCCTCACGTGCCTACCCGTTCTCACCCTAAGCCGCTTCCTCCTCTTCTGCTCTCCAACCTTCTGTCTACCAAGTTGAAACAGGTTTCCCATTTACTCTGTACTTTCTCTTCATCAGCGTATGGAAGCTGATCCAGCCCATACACATCAAGGGGAAGATTCAGGAGGGAGGTGGCATTCCTTTGCCCTTCCCGTTTACAGGTTTCTTCTGACTGGGCGTCCTCGGGCCATTGTTCACTCCTGCTGAACCTTTGTTTCCATGTCTGAACAGAAATGTGGCTCGAAAGGAGGGATTTCTCAAGGCCTTTGAAACTGTAAAATTCCTTGTCTAAAAGTTCCGTGGTCTGTGGGGAAATGAGTCCACTTACTAACCCAGGGTCATCAGCGTCTGAGACTTGGTGATAAGAAGCCCCATTTAGGTCTTGCCACTGCCTGAGGACCATTTTCGAAAGGAAAAATACATTCAGAATTCCAAACAGTTGCCTTTGGAAGATAACTTAGATAAGCCATTTTTGTGCTTTGTGTTTATATCCATGTGTCTTATTTTTCTGTTCTGTTTGTAAAAGTCTCCAGCTCTTATTAATTTGTTTATTTACCTCTAAATTAAGATTCTTGACACCTCCTTCAAGCAAGCATTGGGTTTATTTACTGCTTACTTTTAGGATGAGTCTAATATGCAGAGATGTGTTAGATTATTAATCTTATTACTTTGGCAAAGGACTGTTTCAAAGGGTGAGTACTGAAACTTGCCCTCGTACTTGGAATTTATTTGTTTTTATTACATTTCATAAATGAAATTTCGGAGCCTGGAGGAAAATAGTGGGCTTAGTATATTTCAGGAATACATAATTGGCTTGAATTCTTTGGTAGAGAAGAATTTTATAAAATTAAAGTATCATTATGAGTAAAGTAGCTCTTTGCTTGTGTATATATGGAGCCTCAAATCTTTTAAAAATTGGAGTCATAATTTACTCAAATGTAATAGCATTAAAGCTAAAATATTGCTCAGTTTGTATATACGACTGTTCCCCCCATCCTTATTGCACATTTAATGGTGTTCCATGGTTTTTGCTTCTCCACGGTGATTTGTCATGAGAACTGACTGGTCATAGCTGGGAAACAACTTGCATCCTTGGGAGCCCAGAGGAGGATGTTATTGCTGTTTTAGCTCAAGCAATGCCTGTTACTGTACTTCTTCCCAACCAGTAAATGTGGGTAAGAAAGCATAAGACAAATGTGTTTAGAATTATCTTTCCTATAAGCATTCAACAAAGAAGCTAAACTGTAATGGGAAGTATGGTTTGAAAAAGCTGTTTTCATTATAAACTACTTACTGGGCCAGATTTTTATAAAGGTAATCTATGAATAACTTTTTAAAGCCAAGAACATTTAAAAAAATAGTGGTGCATGAAACAATTATGTGAACAGTGATTGCATCTCCTTTTGGGACATAGCAAGCCTGCTATTCAAATCAGAATGCCAACCACTTGCTCTTGGAGTGGCTGGACCACCTGGTGGGCGGCCATATTGGGCACAAAAGCAACTCGTATCTGAACCATGCAAGAGCATTCTGTCAGCCTCTGGGAACTCCATGACTATATTTGCTTATGTTTTTCATGACAGCAAACAAGTAAACAAATACCAGTAAATAAAGAATAAGATAGGAAACACCATCCTCTCTATTTCTGACTCATATTTCTTTTGTTTAACAGGAACAGTAAGGTGAGAGAATGGGTTGCTTTTCCATGTGTGTTTGGTCATTCAGAAAACTAGTGGTCCTGCATTGAAATCATCTGTTCTTCTGCTTTTTCAGAGGATCTGCATGTCAGATCAGCAGCTTCTTTGTCAGGTCAGTTCAGTTCAGTTGCGTCCGACTCTTTGCAACCCCATGAATCGCAGCATGCCAGGCCTCCCTGTCCATCACCATCTCCCAGAGTTCACTCAGACTCACGTCCATCATGTCCGTGATGCCATCCAGCCATCTCATCCTCTGTCGTCCCCTTCTCCTCCTGCCCCCAATCCCTCCCAGCATCAGAGTCTTTTCCAATGAGTCAACTCTTCGCATGAGGTGGCCAAAGTACTGGAGTTTCAGCTTCAGCATCATTCCTTCCAAAGAAATCCCAGGGTTGATCTCCTTCAGAATGGACTGGATGGATCTCCTTGCAGTCCAAGGGACTCTCAAGAGTCTTCTCCAACACCACAGTTCAAACGCATCAATTCTTCGGTGCTCAGCTTTCTTCACAGTCCAACTCTCACATCCATACGTGACCACAGGAAAAACCATAGCCTTGACTAGAAGGACCTTAGTCAGCAAAGTAATGTCTCTGCTTTTGAATATGCTATCTAGGTTGGTCATAACTTTTCTTCCAAGGAATAAGCATCTTTTAATTTCATGGCTGCAGTCACCATCTGCAGTGATTTTGGAGTCCAAAAAAATAAAGTCTGACACTGTTTCTACCGTTTCCCCATCTATATCCCAGCTGTTCATTTTCTTCCCCTGAGTGTTAGGAAGAGGGGTCAGCAGACTGTTTTTCTGTCAAGGGCCTGATGTAGATATTGTAGTCTTTACAGGCCATACAGTTTCTCTTGCAGCTACTTGAATCTGTGCTGGTGGCGTGAAAGCAGCTATGGACTGTTTATAGGGGAATGGATGGGTTTGTGTTCCAGTAAAATGGGAATTTTACTGTATTTCCAAAACAGGTGATGGGCAAGATTTGGTGCTGGAGCCATAGTTGATTGCCCCCAGTGTTGGAATGATGGTTCCTGCTTTTCAGGTGTCCACATATATGACACTGCTCCATGGATTACCTATATTATAAATAAAGGGACAGATAAAGGGGTGATGATGATGGGTGCTTCCAGGGTGCTCGCTGTAGCTCTATCCCTTTCTCACTTAAGGCAACATCCCAGAAGTATCAGGAATGAGTGTAGCTTATCACAGGGATAACCTTGGATCTTCTCTGATTTTGTAACAAAGTAAACCAGTCAAAATCCTCAGTACTTTAATAGTAGTATCAGATTACTCGTCAAACTCCCCACACCAGGCTTTCGCCACTGGCCTTTGAGAGTTCTGGTTTTAGAAGGCCAGTTCTTTGGAGTTCACAGTTGGAGTCTCATGGAACAGTTTGTCAGAGTTGAAGCAAGACATCTCTGCTCCTCACTGGTGTCCACATGGACCAGGTGGAGCTTGGTGTGTACAAAATGCTCTCTTGTGTTGTTCATAGAGGTATGTGAGTCAGGTGAGCCAAAGAGTTATAGACCTTGTGTTGAATTGTCCTAGATCTTATCCTGTTTCTCCCTCCTGCAAGCTAAAATTGCTACAGACTGATCTTGAATACATGTGTCTGCGTTTGGGTGACTGGAAAGTTTGTTTTACAGATTTCTGGGAGGTGGTTAGAGATCAGCTTCTTTGGGGGTAATTATTTGGTCAAAGAAGGATAAACAATTCATGTGAGTTCTTGCAAGAACACATCCAAATAGATGGGATTAGAGTTAGGATAATACTTTGGACACCTGGTGCGAAGAACTGACTGCTTGGAAAAGACCCTGATCCTGGGAAAGACTGAATGAGGGAAGAAAAGGGGTCGACAGAGGATGAGCTGGTTGGATGGCATCACCGACTCGATGGACATGACTTTGAGTAAATTCTGGGAGTTGGTGATGGACAGGGAAGCCTGGCGTGCTGCAGTCCATGGTGTTGCAGAGAGTCAGACACGGCTGAGCAACTGAACTGAAAGGTGGTACTGGTACTGATGGTTCAGATACATGTAACTCTTAGTTGGCCTTCTTACAGAATCCACTTGGTGGACAGAACAGTTTGCACCCCTCACAACAGTTGATCTGCGATTTCCATGCCTCAGTGGTCTATGCCTACCAGCTTTCTGAAATTTCTTACCTGACCAGTTAAGTCAGATGTTCCCCAGGAATCAGTTGTACTTGTTTATAAATGTATTCAGGTTAGTTGTTACTGTTATTACATGTTTTAATTACATGTAATTTGTTGCAGTTTGTATGAAAAATAAAGACGAGTGATTTGGAAAGACTTGTCCAGGTGACTTACCAAAAACTTGTTTTTGACTTAGGTGTGGGTGTGGGTGGGAGAACTGTGGGAGAGATGGAGGGAGGTGGCAGAATTGAGAAAGATCCCACTCACTGACTACTGTATAAGGATATTTACATTCTCTCTCACCTTTAAAGAAACCAGTTGAAGTTGTAGGTAATGTAGTATGAAGGTTGCCGGGAGCTCACTAGAGCCATACTCCCAAGGCTCATTCTTGTATCAAGCAACTGGCAAATAATTTATATGTAATGTTTTATTACAACTTAATGTATAAAGCACATATGTATCTTTCGGCTTTTACTTTGTGTTTTAAATATATTGTTTGCTGGTCCTGTTGTATTTGAGTGCTTCCCAAATGTGCTAGAGATTTGCATAGTCTTTTATGTATCCTCACCATCGCCTGTTGGAAGAGGGCCCAATTATGATCTTTATTTTAGCAATTGGGAATCCAAAGCTTAGATATCTGATGTAACTATCCTAAGATCCCTAGGCTAGTAAATGCCACATGTGAGATGCAGTGTCTTTGTCTTTCTCATTATACCATCTCCTTGCCTGCAGCCAACTTGATATTTAAATGCAATATGGATTTTTTTTGGAATAATATAGTTGGTAAGATTTTAACTTGTTATTGAATTGCTAAGCTGATCTTTATTAGAATTAAACCTGGACGCTGTCACAGGGTAAATTAACTTCAGTTAGTGTAAGAAATACAAGCACAACTTAACTTAAACCTTAGCTATATTGTCCTACATCTTTTCTGCATTCTGGTTTTCTTGTCTGGTTGCAAACATACCTACTTGAAATGAGTATATATTTTTACTTCTTAAAAAATGCCGTTAGGTATATGATTTAATTTGATTCTTAAAAAGAAATGTAATAGGGAAGATATTAATAACTCCATGTTTTTTAGATGAAGAAACTAAGAATAATAGAATTTAAGTGAACCAAGAGAGAGATTTGGAAAACCACTAGGCCTTTCAGGTATGACCTAAATCAAATCCCATATGGTTGTTAACCACTGGAAGTAACAAACAGATTCGAGAGATTAGATCTGATAGAGTGCCTGAAGAACTGTGCACGGAGATTTGTAACGTTGCACAGGAGGCGGTGATCAAAACCATCGCTCAAGAAAAAGAAATGCAAAAAAGGCAAAATGGGTGTCTGAGGAGGCCTAACAAATAGCTGAGCAAAGAAGAGAAGCTCAAGGCAAAGACGAGGAAAGGTATACCCATCTCAATGCAGAGTTCTGGAGAATAGCAAGGAAAGATAAGAAAGCCTTCCTCAGTGATCTATGGAAAGAAATAGAGAAAAATGATAGAATGGGAAAGACTAGCGATCTCTTCAAGAAAATTAGAGATACCAAGGGAGCGTTTCATGCAAAGATGGGCACAATAAAGGACAGAAATGGTATGGACCTAACAGAAGCAGAAGATATTAAGAAGAGATGGCAAGAATACACAGAAGAACTGGACAAAAAGATCTTCATGACCCAGATAATCATGATGGTGTGATCACTCATCAGGAGCCAGACATCCTGGAATGCGAAGTCAAGTGGGCCTTAGGAAGCTAGTAGAAGTGATAGAATTCGAGTTGAGCTATTTCAAATCTTAAATGATGATGCTGTGAAAGTGCTGCACTCAATATGCCAGCAAATTTGGAAAACTCAGCAGTGGCCACAGGACTGGAAAAGGTCCATTTTCATTCTAGTCCCAAGAAAGGCAATGCCAAAGAATGTTCAAAGTACCGCACAATTGCACTCATCTCACATGGTAGCAAAGTAATGCTCAAAATTCTCCAAGCCAGGCTTCAATAGTGCATGAACCGAGAACTTCCAGATGTTCAAGCTGGATTTAGAAAAGGCAGAGGAACCAGAGATCAAATTACCAACATCCGTTGGGTCATCGAAAAAGCAAGAGAGTTCCAGAAAAACATCTGCTTCTGCTTTATTGACTATGCCAAAACCTTTGACTGTGTGCATCACTGAAAAGCAAAGTGGTTGGGAGATGTCAAATCCTGCAAGATGACAATTTCTATCAGTGGAAGGCAGGAAACCCACCATGGTGATATTAACATTGGAGCAGCAGTGTGAGCCTTAGGGCGTTGCATCAGAATCACTGGAGATGCCCATAAAAAGGCAGATGGCTGGGGCTCCACCCCAAACCTAAAGTGAATGACCGTCTCTGTAGGTGGGGCCAAGGTATTTATACCTTTAAGAAGTATCCTGGGTATTCTCTGCACTTCAGTGCTTAAGAACTTCTGCCTGAATTGGAAAGCCATCAGACTAAGTAGAACTCTCTCTTTGGCACCCAACAGTACCTGACACTTCATAGGCACTTCAATTTCAAGGCTGCTTTGGAGAACTAAACTTTTGTAGGGGCAGATAAAGAAATTAGCAATGCAGTTGTGATGATTTCTTCGTAACAGTATCATTTTGTAGAAAGAGGGCAAGAAATGCTGAGCATGAAAATAGCATTTTTCTAGAGAATGTACTATTTGATCAGGAAATCCCCACCTCAGGTTTCAAAGGATAAAGTAAATGAATGGACTGAGAGGACTTAAAAGTATCTTTCTTTGAAAGGTGTATGAAAAGTATCACTTGAGTGTTCAGACTTACTGTTAGTCCGTATCACAGGATTTTAGGTGTTATGGAATAGCTCCTGCTCAGAGCAGTGCCAAGTCAAAGAAACATTCATGATGAAAATAGTGGCTGTTCGCTGAGTTTACCCCACTGAATTCCTGCCGAGGTGAGCTCCTACCATCAGAGCCCAGGGCCAGAAGGAGGAAAACAGAAGTGAGCAACTCTCTCTCCTCCTTACCTCCAATGTGAGCTACTATTGGCTGTTCTAGAGGAAAGTGTATTTTGTTTGCCTGTTGTGGGGGCTTGTAATTGCTAGCTCAGACTCAGCACGCTTTCAGCAGTCCAAATTCTCTTTGGATAAATTCCAGCTAGCAGGAAAAGAGAGCTTCCAGTTAACTTTTTTTTCTTAAGAAGTGAACACTTTTAAAAAGTCTTCAGTGAATTTTTTTTTAACACTATTGCTTCTGTTTTATGTTTTGGTTTTTGGGCCAAGACACATGATATCTTAGTTCCTTGACCAGGTATTGAACTTGTCCCCCCTGCATTGGAAGGTGAAGTTGAAGCTGTAATACTGTGGCCACCTGATGCGAGGAGCTGACTCATTAGAAAAGACCCTGATGCTGGGAAAGATTGAGGGCGGGAGGAGAAGGTGACGACAGAGGATGAGTTGGTTGGATGGGATCACTGACTCAGTGGACATGAGTTTCAACAAGCTCCGGCAGATGGTGAAGGACAGGGAAGCCTGGCGTGCTGCAGTCCATCGGGTCACAGAGTAGGACATGACTGAGTGACTGAAAGACGATGAGACAGATGTAGAGTTTGAATAACATAAAGCAAAGATCGACATTGCAGTTGAAAAGTTGGATAAAAAGATACTTTCCTATGTAATACAGATATTTAGTTAAAGGAGGAGAATGTTGAGGGGATATCCTTTCCCTAGTATGTGCTGAAGCATTATATGGAGGATTACTACTGGCTCGTTACTAGCTACATCTTAGTATGGGATTAATTTTTTTCTTTTAAGGATTCAGTTTCAGCAGGAGGGATTTAGTTGAAAGACAGGAACTAGTCCTGGTAGAAGGAAAGTCTGTAGGGTAGGTAATCTTCTCTGTGGAATTCTATAGAACAGTTTTAAGATTCTGTCCAGATTTAGAATAATAAACTAGCTAACCAAGTGCAAAGTTCTACAGCTATGTATATTGACTTTACTCTTTTTTTTATTGTAAATAATTTCCTACCACGTTCTTTTCATTCTACAGGGAAAATAATGGTGGTAGAAAACAATGTATTTAGGCAGACAGAGGCTTTGCAACAAAGTTTCACTTTTATCAGTTTATATCCTTTCCCACTGAGTGATTTAGATATTATTCCTAATTCTCCAAAAGAACATTTTAATGGTAGACCCCAGACAGCAGTAAACTTATTAGAATGAAGAATGGAAGAGGAAATGATGTATTTAAAAGTTAGAAGTATCTGATATTCAGGGATAAGAAGTAATATTC
Organism: Redunca redunca; assembly: GCA_006410935.1. NCBI lineage: Eukaryota > Metazoa > Chordata > Mammalia > Artiodactyla > Bovidae > Redunca > Redunca redunca. The sequence goes on from SJYQ01005458.1 coordinate 153,596, forward strand.
AACTAGATCATTGGGGAATAATTAGAAAAATAGGTCATCAGACAAGAGACTTAAAAATCTTACAGAGGGAGGCTCAGGAATTCACTGGACTGTTACCATATGTGTTAATTCTGCAGTGTGAGATTCCAGAATGACAGTGCTAATTTTGGCTTACCAGAGAACATTTTACTTTCTGTGAAAATTTAGTTTTTTATATCTTACCACAACGCACCAAAGTTTTAACATGCACCAGCTATAATGTATCCTTAGTACTTCTCTTTCCTCATCCTCAAAGAATAAAAAATTAGAGAATTAATTAAAAAATTTGGTGAGGCAGCAATATGAGAAACTATTAAGAGAACTAAGAATGTGTTTGCTAAATCGGGAATGGGGAATTTTGAACTTATTTGTAATAGCAAGTAGACTTACAGAAGTAGAAACCACTCTTAGGGTTACTAGGAGAAAAAGGGGGAAGAGATAAGTGGGAGATTGGTATTGACATATATACACTACCATATATAAAATAAGTAACTAATAAGGACCCAGGGAACTTATATATATATATATATGTATATATAAACTCTTCTCAATACTCTGTAATGATCGATATGGGAAAAGAATCTGAAGGATGGATATATGTCTACTACAACTGATTGACTTTGCTGTACACCAGAAATTTAACACAGCATTGTATTTCAGCTATACTCCAGTAAAACAAACAAACAAAAAAAAGGAATAGAGAAGATTTTTCTCTAAAATTATCTAATTATCTGGAGGGAACAATAAGAAATCTGACCATCAGTAAGGTGGTGGGTATAAGATTAACGCTTAGGGATTTTTAGAGTCAGAAATATGAAATACTCAACTTGACCTCTTTTGAACTTTAGAACAAATCAAACAAAACACTCTTGTAACAGGTCACATACATTTTTAGCTAAGGGCAAGGATTAAAAGTGAGGGAGTGAAAATGAAGGGGAAATGAACAAAGAGAACAAGAGAGAGACAAGAAGCTCTGTGGAGAGACAGATGGGGTGGGGGGAGAATACGGCAAAAAGTCCGAAGGAAACACCAGAGGAGAAAGAATGGAACAGCCATGGAGGTCGTCCCGTCTGCCCTCTCACGCCAGTTCTGCAGGCTTCCTGGCCATGCTCCCGCCCTGCGGCCTGGCTCCACCTGCTTGAAGGCTTGCCAGGGTTGTCCTCGCATCTTCACCTGATGTCCACTCCTCTCCTCCTCAGCTGCGGTTGCCTGCTGCTCTTCCCGGTGAATGCTCCCCAAAGCTTGTGAGAGCCTCCAGGTTCTCCAGCTTGTCTGCCTGTCTCCTCCATGCATTTTTAACTCTTGGTTCTTTGTGGCTCAGAATCCTCTGTGCTGCCTTGTTGGTTTCAGCAGTTGCATTGTAGCCCATTAATAATTCTCCTCGACCTCTCTTAGTTTTCTGTTAAGTTTGTCTTCAGCTTGAACCACTCTTCTTCACCCATAGTGTGTCTGACAGCCATATAATAGTCTACCAGACCATTCAGGGGATTGGCGGTGCCTGGGGAGGATTGTGTAGCTGCATTCAGACTCAGTGCGTCCAGAGTGTTGATGGCTGAGTCGCCTCTGCCAGGGGCACGGCGGTCAGGAATGGTGGCACACTGCATCCATCTGCTCTCATGCAGCAGTGTTCTGGGTGCATGTAGCTGTGGCGTTCAGGGTGCTACAGGGGGTCAGGTTGGATCAAGAGGAGTGGAAATAGTAAGTTGCCTTCTTAGACCCATTTCTTGGAACAAGTGATATAGAGAAAATGACCAGAGAAATGAGTAGTATTAAATGAGGAGACAGAACTACAATAGGGAATTCCAGAAATATGCCTTTCTCTGTCAAAGACACATGCCTTTCTATGCCTTTTACCTTTCCCTGTCAAAAATCCAATCCTTGAAATCCCGGTAATTTGTAAGAATAGAAAGTCAAGGAACAAAGAGTTTATGCTTTAGTTAAACCTCCTTGTGCCTGTCAGGATGCTGAACTATATAGGCATTATAGGAGCCAGGGGAAACCTTAGCACCCAACCGTCCGTCCGTCCATCCATCCACCAAACCTATATCGAACCTCTGTTACATACTTGCCAGGCTCTGGCCATATGGCCATCAGAGGACACATGCCCTGTCTTCAAGGAGTTCAGCCAAGATATTTTACGTTCATTTTTATAGTTACTTATATGCTTATGTTATTTCTTGATACAAGTTTTTTTAGCAGGTAAACCTGTATCTGATCATTTTCTCATTCTTGCTCCTGCCCTGTGGTGGATAATATTATGTGTGAGCTTGCCTGGCCTACAGGTTGCCCAGGTAGCTGATAAAATGTTACTTCTGACTGTGTCTGTGAGGGTGTTTCCCAAAGGGGTGAGCACATTTGTTTCAGTACAGCATGAAAGAGGTCTGCCCCAACATGGGCGGGCTTTGTACCATCCGCTGGTGTCCTGCATGGAACAAAAAGGTGAAAAAAGGGCAAATTCCCTCTCTTCTTGAGCTGGGATGTCCATTTCTTTTGCACTCAAACATTATTGGGCCTGGTTCTTGGGCCTCCAGATTCCAGGACCTAACCAGCCCCCTGCCTGTGTTCTCATACCTTCGGCTTTAGACTGCGAGTTACCCCAGCAGCTCCTCTGGTTCTCAGGCCTACCCCACTTACTCTCCCGGTCCTCCAGTTTGCAGACAGCAGATTGTGGGACTTCTCAGCTTTCATAACTGTGTGAGCCAGTTCCAATAATAAATCTCTTCTTTGAGATACATACATATATGTATATATATCTCCTTCGCTCTGTTCATCTGGAGAAACCTGACTAACACACCCATAAGCAGCTGCCCTCTCTACAGTGCATACATTGGAGTTTCTCCATAGCTGTTGCCAAGTGAATCGTTTACTATCGGCTGCTTGGGCCCATGAGCGCTTATAAAAAGGAGCGGTCGGTAGAGCCTTGCATGGCTTTGTAGAGAAGGTGATAGAGGTAGTTGTGTAATAATGAAGAAGTGGTTGGTTAAAAGCCATCTTGACCATTTATCAGCCATGTGATTGGGCCCGTTCATTTCACTTCTCTGACCCTTGGAGTGCTCTGCTGTAAAACGGGGGTGGTAATTTTCCCAAGGTTTGCTTATTTTACTAGTTCTGTCTGTGCTAGGTATAGCTTTGAGAATTTAATTTAGTCCTGGGTTTTTTTTTTTTTTTATTCTATTTTATAGAATTTATAGTTTTAGACCTGATTTTGCTCATTGCTACTTTTCTTTTAAATTGTAATTCTTTTTTCTTTTCTTTTTAATTTAATTAAAAAATTTTTTTATTTTAACTTTAGTTTACAATACTCTATTGGTTTTGCCATACATTGACATGAATCCACCATGAGTGTACATGCGCTCCCAAACATGAATCCCCTCCCACCTCCCACCCCATAACATCTCTCTGGGTCCTCCCCATGCACCAGCCCCAAGCATCCTGCATCCTGCATAGGACATAGACTGGCGTTTTGTTTCTTATGTGATAGTATACATATTTCAATGCCATTCTTCCATCCCACTCCACCCTCTCCCTCTCCCCCAGAGTCCAAAAGTCCACTCTACACATCTGAGTCTCTTCTGTTGTCTCGCATACAGGGTCATCATCACCATCTTTCTAAATTCCATATATATGCGTTAGTATACTGTATTGGTGTTTTTCTTTCTGGCTTACTTCACTCTGTATAATCGGCTCCAGTTCCATCCATCTCCTTAGAACTGATTCAAATGTATTCTTTTTAATGGCTGAGTAATTGCTCTACAAAATTTCCTGGTGTTCTGAGAATTAAACATTATGAATGTGAAAGAGGTTTATCAACTCTTTAAGTGTTATGCAGTTATTAGTTTTTATTGATCTTTGTCATTAGAAGCTGCTCTCCCCAAACTTCTGAGTTTAGACATCTATGCTTTGGATCTGTCTTCCATTTTGTTAAATTGTCTCAGTTCAGTTCAGTCACTCAGTCGTGTCTGACTCTGCAACCCCATGTACAATCCTAAATGAGGCAGTCTGGCCTAGGCCCAGCACCCTGGACAAAGGTTTATGCTCCTGACTCATTTCCTGGGGCATCTTAGCTATCCATTGAAAAGAGTCATCTCTTAATTTAAGGAGAGTCTAGAATTTTAACTTTTCAACCATACCTTAGAAACCAAAGATATTAAAGGATGCCCTTAACATCTGATATTAAAGGATGCCTTTAAAGCACAAGTTAAGAATGGAATATGGGCTTGATTCACAAGCTACCTTGATTCACATTTTAAAGGTGGTATGCTAAACAACATCTCTGAAATACCTGCAGAAATATTAAAATCAACACATTCTGAAATTTGTGTCTATGTGAGATTTATATTATTCTAAGGTTGAGGGTTTTATATAGTAGTCTTTTGTCTAGGGTAAAGGACTTACACTTAGTGTCAGACTGTAGCATATTTGAACTTTTTGATGGAAGTGCATTAGTACTGGACATAAGGAAACCTCTGGGTTATTTTCCCATGTGATGACAGCATAATTCTCTCAAATACCAGATTTTCAACCATATACTGACACTGTTGATCAAAGAAAATAATTCCTATGGTGACTGCAGTTAATAATATAGTATAGTATATTTGAAAGAGAGTAGGTCTTATTAAAGGTTCTCATCACAAGGAAAAGGAATGTTGTAACTAGGTGTAGTGAAGGATGTTAACTAGACTTATTGTGATTCTTTCACAATAGATGCAAATATTAAATCATTTTGTTCTATACCTGGAATGAGTATGTCAGCTATACCTCAATTAAAAAAAATAATTCCTATTAGCTCGTGGTATATCCCAATTTTCCTCCTCTTTCATCAGTTATATTTTCCTCTTTTGTTTTAGAATAGAGTGTGTGACATCTTAAATATATTACTATTTCCACATTACAAGGTGTCAGTGGTTACTTCTCAGAGATTTTCCATGCATGACCAACGGTATGCATTGTGATAATTCTCGCGTGTCCCCGCCCCGCCCCATGTTGTAGAGCGTGATGTGCTCTTTCAGTTTTGTGGTTTGCTGTCCTTTCACTAGAATTTGTACATTTACTTTAGACGATGTTTAGAAAGTGCTGCTGGAAACATAACTGCCATTCAGCACGTGCAGGCCTCTATTATTCACACCTGGATCCTTTCAGTAGCCCCCTTAATGGTTTCCCCACTGGCATTCTCCCCTCTTTCTAATCCATCCTATTTATCTAAGATTAATCTTCCTAAAATGCTGTGTTCATTGCACTCAACCTTTAGAGGCCCCCTGACGGCCTGCAGGATGAAGCCCAGACCTCTTAGCCAGACAATTAAGTCTTCCTGCAGCCCAGTTTCCACTTACTTTCTGGCCCTCTGACTGTAATTCCCTCTTCAGCTGATACACCTGCGGAGGCCTCCTGTCTTCCCTCCTCTGGACTTCTCTTGATTGTCCCCTTTCTTGCTATGGCCTTTGCCTCAGTCTCTGCCCGTCTAAATGCTACTCATACAGTTTTCAAGTTCTAGTCCAGCTGATCACATCTTTTATTTCCCTTGCAGCATTCACTGTCTTTATCATCTGTTGTCTTTTATTATGGCTGTTTGTTTATACAACCTGTGGGCTGCTCTCCACCCAACTCTGTAAGTTCTTGAAAAACACAGCATCTATGGACAGGAACAGATTGTTGCTAATTTTATAGCTCTGTATGTAAACTGGAGCTTTAGGACTGGGATTGATGGTCATTGAGTGAGGTGCAACTGGCTCAGTTACTCATTGTGTTCTACCATTTTTGTCGCAGAATCTTCATAAAATAGGTTTCATTGAGTGCTTGTCAAATGAATAGAGACATTAAGTTTATTTTGTTCTTCCCATAGGTGAATTATTTTAGCATTTAACAGAACACTTTAGTGTGTATAGGGTTTGGTTTATTCAGAATGCCCCAGGATCTTTTATGGATGGTCGTGAAATTGTGTGTAGTCTGCTTAGGTCATGCTGTCTGCTTAGTTAGAACTTAGTAAGTTGGCGGCCAGGTCTTTCTATCAAACAGATTGGAAAAATTCTCCAACGTGTTCCAGGAACTCTTTGGAGATTAAATCAATTAACAATTTTATGTTGCATTTCATCTCTTGAAGGTCAGGAAAGCTCCTGCAGGACAAAAGATGGCTTGTTGCAAAGACCAGCTAAACAGTCTTTTTACACACATTCAGCCAGTTGTCAGTTCTTCCTTGATCGTATCATCGTTACTGCTTGTATTCATCTGACACCAGACTGAAAGAATAAAGGCAAAAGATGGGGGGACCTGGGAGGGAATTCCTACAGCGCTTATACCAGGCTTGTCACGCTGCAGGAGCATAGTGTCTGGTTTTAATAATCTCATGTGTCATTTTCAGTTTATTATTAGTAAAATAAAAAAACCTATTTCTGAGAATTATTTTAATTTTTGAGAAGATTATGGAATGTCACTTATACTCTTCTTTCAGGAATGTCATGGAGGGGGCTGTTAACTTGCTAAATGTCATTATACTGCTTGTTTGCAGCTTCAGATTAATAGCAGGTGGTAGCCATTTTTCAAAGCAAACAGGCTGTCTTTTTAGTTCGGTTAGAAGAAAAGCATGGATTCTTTACTGTAGCCTGGAATATTCCGTGCAAGGTGACAAATGGCAGGGATCACAAAATGCTTTAAAAAATAGAAAAGCTGCTAATATTATAAATTTTTAAAGGACCAAGTCTGAGCTTTCAGCAGACTATTTCTTTACCATACTAAATAAGTTATACACCTCGGTATTTATGCTTAACATATATATCTATTACTTTCAGTATATTTTCATGCAGCTGTTTTTGACTTGTCAGTAATATCTTTGTCCACTTCTACAGTGTTCATTCCAGATAGTAAACACCCCTGGAAAGGAATTGCATCTTAGAAGCTCCTTAGATAATGACCCATGCAAATGTAGCTTTTATTTTAAGATAACCTGTACTTTACTCTTAAATTGTGACTAACTGGCTTTGTCATCTACTGAGAGTAGAGCTGTCCCAGAATTAGACTGAGTTTGGGAGGTACATTCCTGCTTTAAATGTATATGACTCTTTCTCCTCTTGTCTGAGTGTTTTTGGTAGCTGATAAGTATGGCATCAAATGTCTTTCATGGTTGGTCATTAAGATCATCATTTTACATGTACTTGATTTAAGAGGCTTTGAGGGTGGGGGTCACTTTCCTCTGAGCTGGCGTCTGATCACTTAGCTTCTCAGTCTGAACTGTTGCTAGGAGCTTTCTAGCATCTGATCAAATGATGGATGAGTGAAAATCATACTCACAGGAGGACGATTGCTAAGCCAGAAAGATAATATATAATTAAAATGATAGCCATAACTGTAAAGCAGACAGGATATCATGTCAAGTAGTTAATAACATTCTGACTTCTCAGCAAGCAAAACCAAATAAAAAATCACATGGCTTGTTTTTATTTCTTGGGTCCAAACCTGCAGTGGGGTCTGCTTCATGAGCTCTAGTGGGAAGGGTCAGAAATTGTTTTCATGACACAACTCTTCCGGTTGTAAATTTCAGGGAAACTCTTGTCTGCAACTGTTTCCTTAACTATAAGAAGAAATGAATAAGTAAGCAAATAAGCAAAGTGGGTGTAGTGACTCTTTGTGATGTGATGTCATTGTTGTGTCATGAGGCTTTCCTAATGTGATTGTGTAGTTTTACTTCTTTAAAAGTGATACAGGATGTTAAAAATTGTAAGTTGACATTTTGGTTATGTCTGTTTTTCAGTTTCTTGTTAGCAAGTCTTTGATGAAACGTGCTCACCGGTGCACCAAGGAATTCTCGAATTTTGATTCAGAGTTCTCTGCTTTATATGGTCCTTCTATACCATTGTATAAATAAGGATGAGAACAAAGCTAAGTCTCAGCTAGCTTGGCTCAGTTTATGAGTCAGAAAGAAGTCTGGTTCGGCATGGACCATGTGATGGCCAGTAATGGCTGTTTCTTCATCCTTCTGTACCAGCTCCAGGAACTGAGGTGGCTTATTTATATCCTCTCCTGTCTCCTCTTTTGTCTTTCCATTGGGTGATTTATGCTTTGGGTTCATTTTCTTCTTTCCATTCCCCTCTAGGACTTCATTCCCTTTGCTTTGTTCAAGCTTGATTTTATCACTAGTTATTCCTGTGATCTCATCTCTTAACCTCTTTTCATTGGTCAGTTGAACTGGAGACTTCATACAGAGACTAAAGATTTTATGCACATATGTGTGTATTTATTTATACTGAAGTCTGCAGATGGTGATTGCAACCATGAAATTAAAAGATGCTTATTTCTTGGAAAGAAAGACATGACCAACCTAGATAGCATATTAAAAAGCAGAGACATTACTTTGCCAACAAAGGTCTGTCTAGTCAAGGCTATGGTTTTTCCAGTGGTCATGTATGGATGTGGGAGTTGGACTGTGAAGAAAGCTGAGCGCTGAAGAATTGATGCTTTTGTACTGTGGTGTTGGAGAAGACTCTTGAGAGTCCCTTGGTCTGCAGGGAGGTCCAACCAATCCATCCTAAAGGAGATCAATCCTGGGTGTTCATTGGAAGGACTGATGCTAAAGCTGAAACTCCAGTACTTTGGCCACCTCATGTGAAGAGTTGACTCATTGGAAAAGACCTTGATGCTGGGAGGGATTGGGGGCAGGAGGAGAAGGGGACGACAGAGGATGAGATGGCTGGATGGCATCACTGACTCGATAGACGTGAGTTTGGGTGAACTCCGGGAGTTGGTGGTGGACAGGGAGGCCTGCTGTGCTGTGATTCATGGGGTCACAAAGAGTCGGACACGACTGAGCGACTGAACTGAACTGATAGTTGATTTACAGTATCACGTAAGTGTCAGGTATACCAGCACAGTGATCGAGTGGTATATACATTTTTTTTTATTCTTTTCCCTTGCAGGTTATTGCACAATATTGAATATAGTTTCCTGTGCTGTACAGTAGCTCCTTGTTGATTATCTGTCTATACATAGTAGTGTATATATTTTAATCTCAGCCTCCTAATATATCCCTCCTCCCACCCTGCTTTCCTATTTGGTATTCATGACTTTGTTATATATTGTCCGTGAGTCTCTTTCTGTTTTGGCAATAAGTTAATATATGTCTTATTTTTCCCCCTCCTTTTAGAGTCCTTGTATAAGTGATATCATATGGTATTTGTCTTTCTCTGACTTACTTCACGTAGTATGTTAATCTCTAGATCCATCCATGATGCTGCAAATAGCATGATTTCATTCTTTTTTTACGGCTGAGAAATATTCCACTGTGTGTATACACCACGTCTTCCTTATCCATTCATCTGCTGACGTCATATAGAGGCTGAAGAGTTTTTTAAATTCCATCATTAGCTTTGGGGGGAAATGGGATGTCTTGAAGGGCCAGGTACTCCTTCATACTTTCATTACCAGTGGCTGCTGCTGAGGCCATTTTAAAATATAATTTTTATCCTTTTAATACTTTTACAGTTTCGTTGTTTCTTGGTGTACAGTAGGATCACATCTTGCTTAAGAATTTAGTTTTGACACCAGCATGTGAATTTTGCCAGTTACACCTTAATAAAGGTAAAAAAAAAAAAAAAATCCACATATGAAGCCAAGATTCCCTTTGTTCAGATTTACTCTTGGGAGTCCAGCATTGCTATCTTTCTTCCGTTACCGAGTTAGTAGGTTTCTTTGAACGCTAGATGAAGTGTTGGCTTTCAGTTAAGGATTTTCTGATTGAAAACTCTCTAGAACCACAGCATTTCATTCTCTGGGAAGAGTTGGGGCATGGGGGGCATGAGACAAGCCGAGCGTAGAGCTGGCCTGAGCTTCTGAAACGGGTGGAATCCTACACACGAGTTAAACTTAGCTCTTTCTGCTCTTTAACCTGAGGAGTTGGAGTTGCATAAGCTAAGCGTGCATGTGATGCAGTTCCACTGTCCCGGCCTCTTTAAAGCATGGTGAATGAGATGAGGAGGCCCAGTGTTTTGAACTTAGTCTTTTGTTGGTAGAAAAGGAGAGCCAGTGTGGTTTGGTTAGCAACAGAGTATTGAACTTATTTTAGAAAGTGGCCCATTTCACCCTGGATCTTACCTTTTTGAATCGGCCAGGTGGTGGTAGGTTCAAGCAGCAGCACAGGGAATATTGCTGAGCGACAGAGAGCCAGGGAAGTCCCTGTTGTTTCACCAGTATCTCAAACCAGCAGCGGTGCCGAGTCAGGCAGAGAGGGAGCCGCGCTGCTGCCATGCGGCGCCTGCCCCCGGCGTCCGGTGTCATGTCCACATGGCCATTTCCGAACGTGGTTTCAGGCGTGCTTGTAGCATCCTGGCCATTTGGCTGTAGAACATACACATGGAATTTCCCTCTGGCCTAGCTGTAGAGTAGATTCAAAGTGAAAATGGAAGAAATGTTGTGGTAAATGTAATGCATGAAATGCAGATGTTAAGGGCTCCTAGATACTGTTTAGCCCATCCCCTTAAATTTACAAAGAAACCCTCAAAGGTTAGCCTGCCCATGAGCATGCGTTAGCAGCCATTCTGCAATTGGAACTCAAGTTGTCTGAAGACTGTTTTGTAGCTTTTCCTACCATACAGAATTTCTGGATCGAATTGTATCCCACAAGTCTATTTGGATTTACTCTGCCTGGCCTACACAAGTAAAGCCTTTCTAAAGTGAATTGCAACAGATAGAACCTCATTTTTGCTTGCTGGTTTACTTTCTATTTGAACTGGAAGCCAGAGTTTAAGACCTGCTGAGTTCCTTGTTTGTCCTCCTTTATTTTGTATTAAATGGCAAATCAGGTGACGTGGCTGCCCTGGGGGGTGTACCTGTCAGCTCTTCTTTAAGGGAGAGCCTGCTGTCAGAGCTCAGTTAGCAGAAACCTGGGATCCGCCACAGCACTGGCATCCACTGCAGTGTTGACTGACAGGACATGGCATGGGTTCTGGAGCTGGGCCTTGCTGCTTGACACAGGACTCCTCGTGAGCAGTCTCTGCTCTGGGGTTCCCCATTGGCTGGCCAAGGTTGCTCAGAGCTGCACTGTTGCTTCCTTCCTTGTCTCCCATCACAGGCGTCAAACCTACAGCATCATAGAAGACTCTCCCTGTCTTCTTCTGTCCCCGCCGCTTTATCCTTCCCCCTAATAAATTTCCTCTACTTCTGATTCTATCTCAGCATCTGCATCCCAGAGAAACTGAACTATGATAAGCTACATAGGTGGTTTTGAAGACATTTTCAGGCTATTCTCCATTAACCAGTAAAAAGTCTCTTTATATTGAGTAGTGCTGAAATGTGACTACCAACAATTGACTGGCCATCTTTTCATTGCCTTCCCTTAAACATGAAATAAGGTTAGATAGTGATGGTATGTGCACTGCTGTCAAGAGGCAGGGGTCTGAGAACCAACTTTGTCTCTGACCTCAAAGAATTCCCTCTGACACCAGGGACTTCGGAGCCTCTTACTTCCTATAAAATGAGCTGGATGGTCTCTGAATGTTTTTTTTTTTCAGCTCCAGATGTGAAGTAGATTGCAAGAGAAGAGATTGACTCTGGCCAATTGGTTTCAGTCGTGTGACCATTAAACCCAAATTTAAAGTGAACTGATACAAGTTAATACAAAGAAAAGGAATTCAGAAGTTGTGCAGTAATTGTCTCCATGTTGTTGTCTAATTTATTTGTTAGATCAGTGACACCAAATACCTTGGCACAGATAGTACAGCTTAACTAGCAGCTCTGTGTTAGAGTGCTTCTGAGATTTTAATCTCTATGGTAAAACAAGATTATTTGTAAGTGCCTGGAAATGGAAGTATTATTCCCCACAATATGGAATAATAGTAGAGACGATTTAATATAATTGGGAGTTAGGTTACAAATTCCAAATGCCTCCACTGTATCAGCTGTGGTCTAGAGAGAAACCACTTTGCCTTTACATGTAATGGTAACATTCAATGGCTTATAACACCAATCTGTTCTGCAGCTGAATTTGATAATAAAAGCCCCTTCCTGCTCTCAGTCTTTATAGTCATATAGTAGTTTTATTAAATATGACCCTTTTAAGCCACATTTTCCTCTTTGAAATATAATTCTTATCTTTAAAGTTTCTGAGCCTACTAACAATTCTCTGACATTGAGTTCTTATATATTTTGTAGAACTTGGGTTTCTGGAACTTTGTTTTTATGCAGCTGCTGAATCTAATTACAGCTGGTCTTTTGGACTGTGCACATTTGCATTTGCTTGGTCCACCACAGTCATATAGGTCACATAGTCAAAGCTAGTGTCTTTAGAGAAAATAAAAACTACACATCTGAGAACTCTGAAACGCTAACAGTTCATTTCCCTTTTGCCTCCGCACTTATTTACTGTTTCTTATGTGTTGGGTATCTTGATGTGTGTTCTCTTTTTAAATGGCTGTTTTGAGAGGAGCACAGAATATACGATACTGAGCTGATGAGGTGATATATTTCAGCAGCTTTAATGTTGAGACTGCATGTTGAAATATCACGTTGCTTTGTAACGTGAAACTGTTGTAAAATCATAACATGCCTGTTCTTAGGAATGCTGTATAAAATATTTAACAACAGGTCTGGCGTTGTCACTGCCCAGGAAGAGCAAATGTTAAACCGCCAGCCCCAGTGCTCGCCAGTTCTGCCTGAACTGAACATTGGTCACATAGATTCAAAATCTTACGTTTTATGGACTTCGATTCTGTTGTTACAGGGAGCCATACAAAAGATAGGACCTGTTTTATGCCTTTCCTACACAATTCAGAAAGAATGCGTTCAAACTTCCAGTTTCTTCTCTAACTGGGACATGATTAACTACTTTATATACCTTGCTTTTCTACATTATACCCTTCAGGCAACCCTATAACCGAATTACACTGTGATCAGGTCTCTAACCCTGTTCTACCATACATGTAGACATTTACTCGATAGAAATTTATTAGCAAGCGGGTACAAAATGCTTCGTATAACTCATCTGTAGAACTCAACGGAGGGTGCTCTTTGCAGGGATGGGTCACTGAGTCAGAGGTGACTGCTTATCGTTGGCCTCAGACAACCAGCAGTCCTTTTAAACCAGCAGTTCTCAACTGGTGCCAGTTTGGCTTTCCTGGGGACATTGAGCACTGTCTGGAAACGTTTCTGTCTTTACAGCTAAAGAGCCAGGGGGCACTCCTGGCGTCATAGAGGCCAGATATACTGCTAAACATTCTGCAGTGCACAGGACAGCTCTCTGCAGCAAGGGGTGATCTGGCCCCAAGTGGTAGTAGTATCCAAGGTGAGACTCTGCCCTAAACCAGTGGCTGAACACAGGATTGTTCAGAGATCAAACCTGAGGCACTGTTCCTAAAGTTAGAACTACCAGCCTTGTTCTCATAACTCATATTCTCATAACTTGTTTGCACAACAAATGTAGGAGTATCTTTGTATCTTTGTTCACTAACCCTTACATCTTTTTGATAGTTTTCATTTTACCAATAGAACATCTGATATTTATCATGCTAGTTAATGAACCATTTTCTCTAATAAAATCTCATTTCCAACAGTCACTGTGCTAACTAGCAAGGCATCACTGTTGATCGAGATATGGATAGGTGAAGCTCAGGTTGCAGCCATATCTAATGTTTTAAGCTTCCAAATTGTGGAGTTTTTGATAAGAATACTACCTGCTGATCACTTCTGGATTGTGCACTGTTGACTAATACGCCAGCAGCAGCATCGAGTTGAGAGCTTCATCCAAGTGATGTGCACACATACCATCCCATTGAGGGTGCTCTCGTACTTTGAAGTAATGTCACATGCTGTGACAGATTTGTCTCCAGAAGCTGTGTCTACTCACCTCCTACAAACTCTTCCCTTCCATGCACTTAATTTCATCTTGGCTACCATGTCCTGAGTGTTTCCCTTGTGGAAGATAGAGGAGTAAGTCTCTTTTCGTGTCTTAGAAAGTCTGAGGTTGACAATAGGAACAGTGGGTAAGTGAACATGTATAATACAAGACAAAGTAAAAAATATGTGCCCTGAGAGACGCATGGAAAGTTTTATTAGGTGTAAAAGTATGAGAGGCAGCAAAGGCAAGGGTATGACATGGCAAAAACCACATGAAGGAAGAACATTCAGAAGGTGTTTTAGAACTTGATAGGGGTCTGGACTGGGTCAGTGCCTGGTCACCTGGTGATTTAGCTGAGCTCGAACGGATGTCCTGGTCTCCTGACCCCTCACCAAGTGGATTTCCAAGTATGTCACAGTGCTGGTAAGTTCTGACTTACACTGGAAAGCTGAGGAAGTAAATCTGTGATTTAAAAATGTTTTTTTCCCCTCTCTAAAACTATAGAAGAAAGCTTGTAAAATTGTTTGTGATTCCATCTAGCACTTAATGCCACTGCTTTTGTCAAGTAGCATGATCTGCACAAATGTTATGAGAGAACGCCTGGAAAAATTTAAAGCAGAGTACTACTAGGGTGCTTTCTGTTGTAAATGTATGTAGCTAACAACCTCCTCACTTCATTGTTAGTTTACTTTTTAATTTGAAAGACCACTTATCTTTTCCTTTGTTCTTTTCAAGAGAATAGGCAGATACACTCCCAAAAGACAGGGAACACGTTCAGTAGGCTGTTTATAGTAAGTTGACAATATGACATGTAGACCAGGGTCCTTTGGGGAAGACAAAACAAACAGAAACAAGCGGATTTAATCAAATCCAGAGAGATTGAGCATGACTTCCGAACTTGGGATCAAGACGTCTGTTGGAAGAATGGTCTTTGTCTTTCATCCCTTGGTCTGTACTCAACTTCCGTCAGCTCTTACGGTGTTAGTGAACGTAACATTTCAGGCTGGGGTTTGCTCATAGCTTATGTGTAATGCCTCAGTAGTCGCTGAAAGGTATACTCAAGTTGATAATAGCTTGGACATTGTTCAGGGTCACTTGCATGGCTTACCCTTTTGAAGGTCACCTTCTGCTGTGGTTTAGAAACCAGGGCTTTGAGTATAACTCTTTGTTTATTAATGCCACTTGATAAAAGCTCAGTGAACCCTATGTAATTTCTCATTTGTAACAAAAGTCTAGTATTCAGCTAATTGAATACATGGCCACTTTAATTATTGTGTTACGGCTAATTGATATTCACAGTGATCATGTTCTACAGTTTCTAAATGTAGTATTACTGTATAAGGTTATGCTTCAGCCGCTTCAGATGTTTCCAATTTTTTGTCTCTTAGTGTCGGCATGTAGTTTTATTTTCCTGTATATCATGCTTGATGTAGGTCTAATGTGGAAGAAAGCTCCTTTCCCTGTCCTTACTTGCCTGTGTGAGCTGAGAGGTGTATTGATTGGTTTTTGCCTACCACAGATTATCCTTATGATTGGGAAAGATTACCAGTTCATTATATGTGTGTTTCAGATTTGTTAGTTCAGTCACTCAGTTGTGTCCGACTCTTGGCGACCCCATGGACTGCAGCACGCCAGACTTCCCTGGCCATCACCAACTCCCGGAGTTTACTCAAACTCATGTCCATCGAGTTGGTGATGCCATCTAACCATCTCAACTTTTGTCATCCCCTTCTCCTCCCACCTTCAATCTTTCCCAGCATCAGGGTCTTTTCCAGTGAGTCAGTTTTTCGCATCAGGTGGCCAAAGTATTGGAGTTTCAGCTTCAGCATCAGTCCTTCCAATGAATACTCAGGACTGATTTCCTTTAGGATAGACTGGTTGGATCTCCTAGTAAGTAGTCCAAAGGACTCTCAAGAGTCTTCTTCCAGCATCACAGTTCAAAAGCATCAGATTTCTTACAAGATTTAAAACGATAAGAAATGTAGTTATAGGGATTTCCCGTTTAGATTGATTTAGAATTGTTGCCTTTTCTCAGTTTTAGTAATTTCTGTCTTCATAACATCATCCCATGGAAAACTGAGCTGATACCTGCTTTGTTTTCTACCTTGAGGTATTAAAATTGAACCCTGGCCTTTAAAGAACTTTGTCATTTAAAATATATAAGCTTTCCCATAGCGCCAGCTCTCCCCTTACATGCTTTGTACTTGATGTGTGAAGTAACAGTACTTCCTCTGAGCTCAGTGATTGTGATGTCACTGCGTTTCCAGTGCTGTGTGCTTTGTTCCTCATCTCAGTCTTCCTGGAGCAGCCAGGCCTAAGAGGGCCGAGCTGCCATGCCAAGAATCTGTCAGCATGAAGGTTTCTCTAGGAACATACATGCAAAGGTACATGGGAAACTACCTTTGTGTCACAGACAGAAGCCCAGTTTTTACTTCTCTTAACTTACTGTATCGTTTGTTGTTAACAGCTTCAGGTCTCTTCTGAAGCGAGGAAAGACTTTAAGGAAATACGTACATGTTGTATACTTCAATTTGAATCTGGCTACTGGCACTGAGTGCAAACATCAAAATGTTTATGTGTTGGGTTTCTTAAAATCCGATTTCCTTGTTTGCTTTCTTTTGTATATGGCACACTCCAGTTTTCCATAATGATCCATTTAGGCGCTTTCTGTCATGTTTTCAAGCCCAATCACATTATCCAAAATCTAACAGAATCTGAAGACTAATCAGGACACATTACTTCTTGAGAAGGAATAGCGAACCAGAGATGGTGGGGGGAAACCTTTTATATCCATTTTTTCCCCTAAGAAACGATTCTCCTGTAACAGTGAATAACGTTGTGGTCCTCTTTGTTGTCGTTTGTTCGTTTACAGTGATTCCATATCAGTCAGACAGTTCTGTGTGGAAGTTTCATTCCCTGCAGTTGGCTTACCGCTTTTTCTTAAGTCGCGTGTGACTCTTCATCCTCGGCAGCTATTAGTTTAGCCAGTGTATCCCAGGCTTATTTAAGTTTCCAGGTTCATACTGTGTGACTTTCTCTCCCAGCCTCACATTAACTATTTCAAAGCAATGTGCCATTGAAGTGGTGTGGCTGTGTTTCTGGCTCTGTTCTTCTCCCCAGCAGATCTCAGGCTATTGATTCTGTTGACAGTCTAAGGGAAAGACCTGTGGTGTCAGCCTGTGGTTGGGTGTTTTCAGGCCTTTGGAGGTGGTTCGTCTTTAGTGTGCATATCTCACCTTTTGATGTGTTTCTTTAACAAAATTTCAAGGATTACATCTTACAATGTGGGAGTTTCTGCATGTCTTTTATTTAGGTGGTAATCAGCCTTTCAAAATTAAATTTGGTGGTTAGTGTAGTCTCTTTTAGGCCGAAGCTATATACTTGTGATACTGAATTCTTAATGTTTTCTAAATAGCCATAATAGAATATCTATTACTTTTTTTTTTCTTAAAAAAGAAATCTCTGTGCAGCACTATGTGAACAAAAGCAACATTATTTAATGTAAATGGTTTAAGAACCGTGATTGGTAATGTCATGCATTGAATGGGGAGATAATCAAGTCCTTATACATTAAGCATTTACTAGGTAAAATAATTTTCCATGCTATAAATAACTGTTCAAGTTGTTAAATTTTTTTGTTTGTTAGTATAGCCACTTAATCAGTCACTCTTGTCTTTTGTACCATGTTATATCTCCATCTGATAATCACAGATAAATGTATGTGATAATAATGTTTAAAGTTTTTTTGATTAAAGAAATATAACTTTTGTTACAGAGATTTTGGAAAGTAGAAAATAGTCTAAGTAAGAAACCTATCCCGCTGTGCATGTCATATCCACTGTTAACATCTCAGCATATATTACACTTTTTCTGTGTCTACATAACCAGGTACTCAGTTTTTCCTGTCCTTCCCTTCTGCCCCTCCAGCCCCATTTCTTAACCAAAATTGGGAATTTAGTGTACATGGTAATTTGTGACCATCCCCCTCCCCTTAATGTTTTGAGTTAAAGAAATCACTTATTCTATTAAAGCAGCATTTTTTAATGGCTCGCAATGTTTGATCATTATGGCCAGACTTGAGTCTTTATGATAAAGAGCCTGTTGTTGGACCATATCTTATTTACACAAACCTCCATTGTTCCCAGTTTTTTGTTGCTTTAAATAATGTTAGCAGCCTTTTCTTAGATATAAATTTTTGTGTGCTTTTCTTAGTATTTCTTAGAAATAAATGCTTAGAAGTGAAATTAGCTAACTGATAAGCAAATTAACATTAGTAAAGATATATATATAATTATTTTAATAAATTTTAATATGCTTTATTTGGATCAACTTAAAAATTTTATATTGTTAGATTCACTCTTTTGTGATACACTGTTGTTTGAGTTTTGACAAATGCATGCACTTGTCTGACTACCATAATCAAGAAGGAGAATTGATTCCTCACCTCAAAAAATTCTCTCCTTTGTCTTTTGACTGCAAAGTGTGTTTATTTTTAATATGGAAAATGTAAGAATAAAAATAATTAGAAACCCTCCATAAGCTTACCACCCTGCTATAACCTCTGTTGACATTTTATTGAATATCCTTCTGGTCTTTTATTTCTTCTTCCCTACAAAAAAAGAGATCATACTCTCCTTTCTGTTTATAGTCTTTTTCTTATTTTACTTAGTATATTTTGAGTATATTTTAACTGTTAGATCGGTTTTTGTTTCTGTTTCTTTGCAATTCTAATTAATCTTATATGAATATCTTTGCATATTGCCATAATTACTTAAGTCCTAAAAGTAGAGTGTTTAGATCTCAGTGCATATGTATGGCTTTCAAACTTATTTACATTTTGTCAAACTGACTTTTAAAATGCTTATGCCAGTTTATATTCTGACAAACAGTGTCTTGAAGAGCATGATTTTCATGCATCTTGGGCAGTATTATTTTTATTTTATATTTTTAAATCTGATAGATGAATTATGGAATTTTGTTACTTTAATTTTCATTTTTGACTTCTTGTGGGTTTTTTAAAACGTGTTATGTACATTTTTGTGCAAATTGCTAGTCTGTGTTACTTGGATGTTTTTTCTCTTGACTCTTTTTGGGGATGGAGAGCTTATTTTTTAAGTGCTCTTTATGTGAGCAATACTAATTTCACTGTTAGGAGATAGTATTTCTTTTCATTTGCTTGTTCATTTTGTTTAATGTTTTTTTATCTTATGGAGGTTCTCATAAATCCATCCTTCTGCATTTCCTTTATATTTGCGGGGGTACCTGTTGAACTGAGACAGATCTTTCCTCTAGATCATATAATCTTGCATATTTTTTCACACATAATTTTATCAAAAATTCTTTCTCCTTTGCTACTACTCCATTATTACTCTATTACTTACTCCATTCAGTTCAGTTCAGTTCAGTTCAGTTCAGTCACTCAGTCGTGTCCAGCTCTTTGCGACCCCATGAATTGCAGCACTCCAGGCCTCCCTGTCCATCACCAACTCCCAGAGTTCACTCAGACTCACGTCCATTGAGTCAGTGATGCCATC
>SJYQ01005458.1:176367-217019 GCA_006410935.1 Redunca redunca
GATCAACCTGAAGACAATCAACAACAACCCCAGGCATCTCTTACAGGCCTTTCTTGACGCAGAGGCCATAAGCAGCCAGACCAAAGGTCCACTGCTCTGCTATGGAGCACCAGGTGTGATGTGGGGGAGTTTTGGAAAGGACAACATGGTTCTAGCAACACTCATGTCACTATTCTCATTCAACAAAGGCCAGAAAATGCACTAGGCTTTGCTTCCAAGAGTCCTTCAAGAAAAGAACTAAGGTGAAGCTATTGAATAATTTAAAGTTTCTTATCTGAGGTGAGGGAAGAACTGCTTCACTGAGTACTCATCACACAGAACAACCTACATTGTAATATTGCTTAAGTATCAGAGTATAAATTGTCCGAAAAACTTAGTAAAACAGCTGACACTTCCAAGAAAATATTTACTCTGAATGAGAGTAAAATAGTTTTCCCTGCCCTACTCCAGACCTGCTGTGTGATCTTAAGCAAAACACTTAACACTTCTGTGTCTCAGGTAGCCTGTCTAGGGAAAATAGCTTTTGTCTCAGCTTCAGCCTAAGAACTAGTGAGGATTTCCCACTCCAGAATCAAAGAGGTTACACACAAGATACAAATTATCTATTATAGCAAGGAAACATATGTGAACCATAGTGCCTGGCACAGTTATTTAATAAGTATTATTTACATCCCTTTTCTTCACCAGAGAAAATTAAACATCTTTTGTGTTAAGACAAAATAAGTTAAAATAAAACTAAGAATTTTCCCCCCAAAGACATGATATCATTCTTCCCCTCATTTTTACCTTTTTCTAATATATGTCTGTGCACAGGCAACACTCATCACTATAGAAATAATTAAAGGATTGATGTGTGCACCTACATGTGGAGATTAGCAGCGTATTATAGAGGAGTCTATTTTGAAGTCATGTTAGAAATTCTGTCACCTCTGAGCAGGAACTTCAGATGGAAGACCCAGAATCACCCTACGTGGTAGGACTTGGGTCTAGGTATGCTGCAGTTTTGCCTCAGCTTGCCTGACATCCAAGCATATGACAACATTTTTGCTTCTTTTACAAGATTTCCTGGAGCTTGCACTCCCTTCATGATCTTGGCAGAGATTTCACTGCTGAAATAACATACAGAATCCTCACCAAAACCGTGTGCTGCTGAAATGCCAGAAAACTGCTGGCGTGGGCAAGATCTGAGAGTGGCAGTCACCACCTCCTACCTGGCCAACCTTGTCTTCCCAGAGTTTCCCCAAGTGTTCTTGGAGGCAGTGTTATTTTTCCCCCTAAAGTAAAAATGCTTCTTGAATTCCCTGAATTATTTCTAGAATATTTTCTTACCTTCTATCTATGAGCAATGTCTATAAATGACCTTGCTCAAAAATGGACTGGTTTTAGAAAAATTCTTATAGACTATCCCATCCAAATCAGAAACCCTGAATGTAACTTACTTTCATGTCTTTAATGTTAAAATTAAAATGCCCCTCATACTAATGTTAACCAAGTGCTTTTAGTCTTTGAAATCCAGGACCAAAAGATTGTCTGATCTATTCAGCCAACATCAATTTCACATTAAGAACAGGAAGTTGAGTCTTTTTTACTTTTCACTAACATCAGTCAGTGTTAGTGGTGGCACTAGTGGTAAAGAACTCGCCTGGCAACGCGGGAGACATAAGAGAAGCAGGTTTGATCCCTGGGTCCGGAAGATCCCCTCGAGGAGGGCATGGCAACCCCCTCCAGTATTCTTGCCTGGAGAATCCCTAGACAGAGGAGCCTGGTGGACTACAGTCCATAGGGTCACAAAGAGTCAGACACAACTGAAGTGACTTAGCATGCAATGTCAGTCAGCACATGAATACCTGACCCATACTTAATAAACTCAAAACTGAACAGAATCATATTCCTTCTAAAGATATTGAATTAAGGTTTCCACCAGCAGATATTTACTGAGCACTTTCTGTGTGCCCAAGGGCTGTTCTTAGTGCTGGGGATCTGGCCGTGTATATGACACTCTCTGCTTTTCAGGAAACTTCCATTTTGGTGAGCAGAGATAGACAATAAATCATAAATAAATAACACATCAGAGTGGTCTTTATTCCAGATGGGATCAGAGAAGGAATGACATGTGAGCAGATTCCTAAAAGGAACAAAAAAGCAAAACTTTAGATAGCCAGGAAGAGGCATTCTAAGGAGAGATTCTGCAGCAGAAGCCAACTTTGTGTACTTCCCTGAAGCAAGAGGTCAGGGTTCTAAAGCACAGTGAAGGGAGATCAGTGAAAGAGGGGAAAATCAGTGAAACACTCAGGGCCACAACACGCAGGGCCAGGAAGGCCACAACATGCAGGGCCAGGAAGGCTACAACAGTGACTTTGAAAGAAATTCTGAGTGAGATGGGAAGAGAGGGCTCAGAAAAGAAGAATGAAACAATATGACATATATTCTTAAGGATAACCCCATCTGGTGTGTGGAAAACATATCTCAAAACTGAGAGTTGAATTAAAAAGAGCAGTTAAGGCATGTGCTTCATAGGAAAGTCCGGATGGAGGGGGTGAAAAACAATCACATTTGGGATGTGTTTCAATGTATTTCACATCCCACTAGATGTGGAATATGAAAAAAAAAAAGTGAAAAATTAAGAATGACCCCCCAAGAACCTTGGAAGATAGAATAGAGCTGCCTTTTACCAAGAAGTAGAGTAGGCTGAGATTGGGGCAGGAGAATCACAACCTCAGGGTTGAGTATGTCACATCCAAGCTGCCTATTAAAGATCTAAGTAGTTAAACATGTGAGAATGACATGCAGAGGAGATTTCCAGGTTGTAAAGGTAAACTGAATAGCACTTGTTGGCTCTGGAATGTATCATAATCCAACTATGTTGGCCAGCTATTTCTATAATGCTTTGTAACAAACCACTCCAAAACTAGATGGCCTACAACAAAAAAGTTATTTTTTCTGGTTTATAGGTCTGTAGGTTGGCAGGGAAGACTATCTCAGGCTGCAGTGTGGTTGTACTAGGTTAGGTTTAGCTTTGCTCTGAGTGTCTCATTCCTAGATTTATACTGCAGGAGCCAAAGACAGATGGGGCATGCCCTTATCAAGATGATAATATGAACCAGAGACAGCCGGAGGAAACATATAATCCTTTTAAGGATTTTTCACAGAACCAGGTACACTATCACTTCTGCCCATATTCTACTGCCCAGTGCAAGTCACTTAGTGAAACCCAATATCAATGGGACAGGGTAGCATACTTGACATATAATCACAGGAAATACAAAATCACACAGCAAAGGATATGTATATTTCTAATACAGGGAAAGCCTGAATAATTGGAACATGATCCAATTCACCTTTCAACTCATACTGTACCCTTAGCTACACCTACGGCTCATGACAAAAGACATTTTTAAGATTCTGTAAACTCTCAACTCAAAGAGTTTCCTCTAATGTCTATTTTTGAAAATCATTTTACAAATATATTTGAGGCAATTATACTTGGATTTTTTTCACTAACAGAAAAATGGGCTGGCATTTTCTAATAACATGGTACACATCATATTTTAAATGTCATTTCTTTAAAAAAAAAATCTTGGTCACTGCTTCTCAAACTATTGCAGGGGGGCCAATGGGGACAGACACTAGTTCTTCATTTCAACAAACCAGAGACCTATATATATATATATTTAAATACAGTAAAATTAATTGCTAAGTTTGACTTTTTCATAAAGAAAAGTTATCCAAATTTCAAGTCCATGTTTTTTGGAAAGAACTTGGTCACATTGCTATAAAAGCGTCTAAATAAATACTTATTCTTAATTTTTGCACCTACCTTGCTGAAGACAACAGCATATAGAACAGCATCAGCCCATGGACCACACTTTGTAAAGCACTGTCCTAGATGATTCCATCATAACAGGTCCCATTGCCCCCAAATCTTATCATTACTGAATAGCAGTTTGAACACAAAACTAAGTTGCTAAAAATCTGAAATTGGATTTGACTTGTACCCGAGTTTACTCAACTACTAATTCAATTTGTTAGGCTTGTTTGGTCCCCAGGATTCCATGGTTCACTTAATAAGCAAAAAAGGAAAAAAAAAAAAAATAGGGCTTTGTCAAATAGCCATAACCTACTTAGTGATTTTTACTATGTATTTCTTGATTCTTATGGCAATGCCGTTTAGAATTTCCATCCATGCTGTACACACACAAATTACTAAAATCTCCTGGCCACATCCTGAGGCTACCTTAATTGACTGTTATCAAGCTGTGCTTTTTAAATGTTCCAGCATTTGATCTTTTTAAAATGCTTCTGAGATTTAACTGGTGTCAAACTGGCTGGTCTAATTTCCTGCGATGTCTTTAGATCCTTTTTTTAAAGTAATTGGGTGTTGAATTAGGGCTTTTTCTTTCTTTCTTGAGGGATCAGTACTAAATTTAGTTAAGTTCTGACCAACAAAAACTAAAAAATTCTATTCTTTCCTATTAATTTCCTGCACCTTGACTTGCCATCTCTCCAGCTGTACACTACCCTAGAGTCCAGAAAAAAATTAAGCCATGCTTGTTGAGCCTTACTGAAAGGGGGCCGAGTGGACCTAGAGGCATCTCAGTTAAGTTCAGTTGCTGAGTCATGTCCGACTCTTTGCGACCCCGTGGACTGCAGCACACCAGGCCTCCCTGTCCATCACCAACTCCTGGAGTTTACCCAAAATCATGTCCCTTGAGTTGGTGATGCCATCCAGCCATCTCATCCTCTGTTATCCCCTTCTCCTCTCACCTTCAATCTTTCCCAGCATCAGTGTCTTTTCAAAGGAGTCAGCTCTTTGCAACAGGTGGTCAAGGCTTGGAGTTTCAGCTTCAACATCACTCCTTCCAATGAATATTCAGGACTGATTTCCTTTAGGATGGACTGGTTGGATCTCCTTTCAGTCCAAGGGACTCTCAAGAGTCTTTTCCAACACCACAGTTCAAACGCATCAATTCTTCGGCGCTCAGCTTTCTTTATAGTGTAACTCTCACATCCATACTTGACTACTGGAAAAACCATAGCCTTGACTAGACAGACCTTTGTTGGCAAAGTAATGTCTCTGCTTTTGAATATGCTATCTAGGTTGGTCATAACTTTGCTTCCAAGGAGTAAGAATCTTTTTATTTCATGGCTGCAGTCACCATCTGCAGTGATTTGGGAGCCCAAAATAATAAAGTCTGCCACTGTTTCCACTGTTTCCCCATCTATTTCCCATGAAGTGATGGGACCAGATGCCATGATCTTAGTTTTCTGAATGTTTAGCTTTAAGCTAACTTTTTCACTCTCCTCTTTCACTTTCATCAAGAGGCTCTTTAGTTCTTCACTTTCTGCCATAAGGGTGGTGTCATCTGCATATCTGAGCTTATTGATATTTCTCCTGGCAATCTTGATTCCAGCTTGTGCTTCTTCCAGCCCAGCGTTTCTCATGATGTACTCCTCAAGAGGCATCTAGATGACGCAAATATCAGATTTGAAAATGGGATTTGCTGAATCTTGCCTGAACAAAGAACAGCATCCAGGAGTCCTTCATGTGGTAAAAGAGGAAGATAAAAGAGTAGTGAGATTAATATTAATGATGAAACAATAACACCTTTCCAGAAATGTTCTCAGAAGAACATGGACAATGCACATCCAACATACCATCATCAACTGAGCCATTTGGACCCTATACTGCTGAGGCAACACTAAGAAGCATTCAAGAGTTGAGGCAAATTTCTCAACTGATCCTAAGTTTTTATTGTTGCTGTTGTTACTATTATTATTGTAATCCTCATCATAGTTGCTAATTTAAAGTCAAATAAAACTCATAAATATTGAATCATTTCTATTCTCTCTTGGAAATTCTTTCTTCTCAAATGGTAATGAATAGCCTAAACTCAACTTCTCTGGAGCAAGAAACTGTTTATTTGAGGTCACATTTATGCAATGCCAACATATCAATTGCTTACTCAAAGCTA
This sequence comes from Redunca redunca, assembly GCA_006410935.1. NCBI lineage: Eukaryota > Metazoa > Chordata > Mammalia > Artiodactyla > Bovidae > Redunca > Redunca redunca. The sequence continues at coordinate 182,340 of SJYQ01005458.1, forward strand.
TTGAAGAAAACATAAAATCAGTCTGCAGCTGAGCCAAACTGTCCAGTCAATTCAGACAAAAGAGTCCATCCATAAACAATGGCAACACAACTTTTATAACACGATGTTGTCATTCACTATACTACTCTTGCTGCCTCATTCAGTGCAATATCTAATTTACATTTTATCCCCCAGAGAACCTTGCATTAATAGGAGCCCGGGTAAATGCTAAACAAATTATTTAAAGATTCATTTGCATTTTTAAAAGGTATTTAAAATATTTAACCAAAATAGCGCACTTGTAGTTAGAAATCACCTTAAGAAAATATTTAGACATTTTGTAGAATCAAAATGCTAAGTAGTTATATTCAGTTCTTGGCTTTACATGGAATGATAACAATTGCAAACATCAACTCCTCCATCTTAGCTTAGTCAAATTTGCCTCAGAGACTAGGCAAAGAGACTAAGGCTTTCCTCCTCGTCTGCCTCATCACTCAAATTTTCTAGCACCTAACACAAGGAAGTCATGCTAAACTCTATGGATCCTTTACATTTAGATGAACCAGGAAATGCTGGTTTATAAACTCTGCTCCATGATGTTTTGTGTTAGATATCACAGAGAAACTCAGAAAAATTGATACATCATATTTTAAAGTATAATTTTACAATCTGAATAAAATATTAGGTAAAAAAAGAGCAGACTACACTCAAAATATAAAATAGAAACAATAACCAAATTTTGCGGTGATGGCACTGTATGTTTACATAGATATAAATTGAGACCTCTCAGTTCAGCTCAGTCGCTCAGTCGTGTCTGACTCTTTGCAACCCCATGAACCGCAGCATGCCAGGCCTCCCTGTCCATCACCAACTCCTGGAGTTTACTCAAACTCATGTCCATTGAGTCAGTGATGCCATCCAGCCATCTCATCCTCTATCATCCCCATTTCCTCCAGCTTTCAATCTTTCCCAGCATCAGGGTCTTTTCCAATGAGTCAGTTCTTCACATCAGGATTAGAGTTTCAGCTTTAGCATCAGTCCTTCAGTGAACACTCAGGACTGGTTGGATCTCCTTGCAGTCCAGGGGACTCTCAAGAGTCTTCTTCAACACCACAGTTCCAAAGCATCAATTCTTTGGTGCTCAGTTTTCTTTATAGTCCAACCCTCACATCCATACATCAGTTCAGTTCAGTCACTCAGTCGTGTCTGACTCTTTGCAACCCCATGGACTATAGCATACCAAGCCTCCCTGTGCATCACCAACTCTCAGAGTTTACTCAAACTCATGTCCACTGAGTCGGTAATGTCATCCAACCATCTCATCCTCCCGTCCCCTTCTCCTCCCACCTTCAATCTTTCCCAGCATCAGCGTCTTTTCAAAGGAGTCAGTTCTTCGCATCAGGTGGCCAAAGGATTGGAGCCTTAGCTTCAGCAACAGTCCTTCCAATGAATATCCAGGACTGATCTCTTTTAGGATGGACTGGTTCCAACCAGTCTCCTTGCAGTCCAAGGGATTCTCAAGTCTTCTCCATCACCACAGTTCAAAAGCATCAATTCTTCGGTGCTCAGCTTTCTTTACAGTCCAACTCTCACATCCATACATTCAGTTCAGTTCAGTCGCTCAGTCGTGTCCGACTCTTTGCGACCCCATGAATCACAGCACGTCAAGCCTCCCTGTCCATCACCAACTCCCAGAGTTCACTCAGACTTGTGTCCATCAAGTCAGTGATGCCATCCAGCCATCTCATCCTCGGCCGTTCCATTCTTCTCCTGCCCCCAATCCCTCCCAGCATCAGAGTCTTTTCCAATGAGTCAACTCTTCACATGAGGTGGCCAAAGTCCTGGAGTTTCAGCTTTAGCATCATTCCTTCCAAAGAAATCCCAGGGTTGATCTCCTTCAGAATGGACTGGTTGGATCTCCTACTGTAAAAAGCATAGCTTTGACTAGACGGACCTTTGTTGGCAAAGTAATGTCTCTGCTTTTCAATATGCAGACCTCTACTAATAGAATATATTAATGGAAGCAACTATAGATCTTTTCTCAAGAAAAGATCCCAGTAGTCTAAGAATGTTACTGTATTAGTCTACCCAGGTTGTCATTACAGAATACCACAGACAAGGTGGCTTAATCAACAGAAATACATTTTCCCACAATCTTGCAGGCTAGAAATCCAAGATTAAAGTGACATCAGTGATGGCTTGTAGTGAGACCTCTAGCTGACTTGTACACGGTCACCTTCTATGTGTCCGCACATGCCCTATTCTCTGTGAGCACCAGGAAAGAGAGATCTATTGCCCTTCTTCCTCTTCTAGTAAGGATACCAGTCATATCTAATTCAGGCTCCACCCTGATAACCTCATCTAATATTACCTCCCTAAAGGCCCTATCTCCAAATAGTTACACTGGGACATTATTGACTAAGTTGTGCCCCCTCCACACCAAATTCATATGTATTCATACCCATAACATTTGTAAATCACAAAATGTAAAAACAATCAGTGTATTTAACAAATGACATTTAGAAAACTGTTTTAGTCCACGTCAAATTCTAAACAGATTAAAATTAAATCACAGGAAAGAAGGTATAGTATTTATCACAACTAAGATAATTAAAATAAAAGGATAAATTAGAAAGATAAAATAGGTAAGATTAAGAACATTAAAACATCTGTGTAATAAAAAAAATGCAGCAACATTTAAATAAAAAAAAAAGTAACAGATTGGTGGAAGTGTCACAAATAGGAAAAGGGATAGCAAAAGAATAGAGACAAATGTATTTTTATATATTATATACTGATATATAATNAAAAATGTATCCCATTTGTCCAAAAAAATAGAAAAAGTCATAATAAATAACATTTCTACCTAATAAATAACCAGTTTTTTAAGAAATCTAATGCTGGGGATAATGCAGGAATCATGTTCTAAACATTACTACAAACTATGCAAATTTTAAGTTTTTAAAAGAAACATTTGGGAAATACATATCAAAAGCGTTAGAAATGATTCCCATAAACTGAACTCAATGATCCATTCTTTGGAAAATATTGCTATTAAAAACACCAAAAAGCTACACAATGATGTGCCCTACCTCTGAAGGGGACACTCCTGGCACCTGCCTAGCCACTTGCAATACTTAATTTCGTGTCAGCTTGACTGGACCATAGAATGTACAGATATTTGGTCAAATATTAATCTGGCTATTTCTGTGACAGTGTTCTTGGGTGAGATTAATATTTAAATCAATAGACTAAGACTTTAGATTGCCCTCTGGAATGTGGGTGGGCTTTGTCCAATCAGTTGAAGGTCTGAATAAAATAAAAGGACTTATTCTCTCAAGGGTAAGAAGAAATTCCCTGTTTAATAGGCTTTAAACTGGAACACTGGCCCTTTTCCTGCTTTTGGACTTGAACTGGAAAATCAGCTCTTCCTGGTCTCAAGACTGTTACACCACCACTGGTCTTCCTGATTTTCAGGCCTTAGGACTCAGAACTAAGTGTCAGCTCTCCTGGGGCTCCACCTTGGTGATCCACCCTGCAGATCTTAGGACTTGTTCATCTCTAAAATTATGTCAGCCAATTTCTTACAGTAAATCATAGATAACAGGTAGCTACATAGACAGATAATCTACATTCATTCTGTTCCTAGAGAACCCTAACTAATACATCACCATCTCTACTCCTTCTTTGCCAGACAAAATTCATGGTGGTTTGGGGAGCGATGCACCCAGCCCTAGAAAAAAAAGTTTGTCCACGCCAATCATGACAATCCTGTTGTTCTTTATAAAGCTGAGACTTATTTGGACATATCACGTGATTTTGGACATGAAAACCTCACGTAAACTCTGTTGAAAGCTTCTGAGAAGGACTTTTCTCTTGAAAAGAGAGAACCATGATGAAAGGCTCATTTTTCCTCCCACTCTCTTCTATCCAGTTTGGAGGCTGCCCTGTAATGACATGACATTCAAAGCAGCAGCACTCATCTTGTGATCATGAGGAAAACAATCACACACACAAAAAAACTGACTCAGGTCCAAAGTAACCTACTGGTCTATTGTATAAACAGCAAATATCAATATAATATAGCTTAAGTCATAACTAAGGAGGCTTTCTCTTAATTTCAGATACAAATATCCTAAATTTTATCATATACTTACTTCACTTGCTTATTTTTAGTGTCTAAAAAAATACAGTAATTACATAAAATATAGGAGAAGAATAATACAAACTAAGCAAAAGATATTAAGAAGAGGTGGCAAGAATACACAGAAGAACTATACAAAAAAGATCTTCACAACACAGATAACCAAGATGGTGTAATCACTGGACTAGAGCCAGACACTCTAGAATGTGAAGTCAAGTGGGCCTTAGGTAGCATCATTACGAACAAAGTAGTGGAAGTGATGGAATTCCAGATGAGCTATTTCAAATCCTAAAGGATGATGCTGTTATAGTGCTGCACTCAATATGCCAGCAAATTTGGAAAACTCAGCAGTGGCCACAGGACTGGAAAAGGTCAGTTTTCATTCCAATCCCAAAGAAAGGCAATGCCAAAGAATGCTCAAACTACCACACAATTGTACTCATCTCACACACTAGCAAAGTAATGCTTAAAATTCTCCAGGGCAGGCTTCAACAGTACATGAACCATGAACTTCAAGATGTTCATGATGGATTTAGAAAAGGTATAGGAGCCAGAAATCAAATTGCAAACATCCACTGGATCATTGAAAAAGAAAGTGAGTTCCAGAAAAACATCTACTTCTGCTTTATTGACTATGTTAAAGCCTTTGACAGTGCAGATCACAACAAGCTGTGGAAAATTTTTAAAGAAATGGATATACTGGGCCAACTTACCTCCTTCCTGAGAAATCTATATGCAGATCAAGAAACAACAGTTAGAACCAGACAGGGAACAATAGACTGGTTCCAAATAGGGAAAAGAGTCTGTCAAGGCTGTATATTGTCACCCTGCTTATTTAACTTCTATGCAGAGTACATCATGTGAAATGCCAGGCTGGATGATGCACAAGCTACAGTCAAGATTGCCGGGAGAAATATCAATAACTTCAGATATGCAGATGACACCACCCTTATGGCAGAAAGCAAAGAAGAACTAAAGAGACTCTTAATGAAAGTGAAAGAGGAGAGTGAAAGTTCAGTTCAGTTCAGTCGCTCAGTCGTGTCCGACTCTTTGCAGCCCCATGAATTGCAGCACGCCAGGCCTCCCTGTCCATCACCATCTCCCGGAGTTCACTCAGACTCACGTCCATCGTGTCCGTGATGCCATCCAGCCATCTCATCCTGGTCATCCCCTTCTCCTCCTGCCCGCAATCCCTCCCAGCATCAGAGTCTTTTCCAATGAGTCAACTCTTCTCATGAGGTGGCCAAAGTACTGGAGTTTCAGCTTCAGCATCATTCCTTCCAAAGAAATCCCAGGGTTGATCTCCTTCAGAATGGACTGGTTGGATGTCAATTGACATCGATTCTTTGGTGCTCAGCTTTCTTCACAGTCCAATTCTCACATCCATACATGACTACTGGAAAAACCATAGCCTTGACTAGACAGACCTTTCTTGGCAAAGTAATGTCTCTGCTTTTTAATATGCTATCTAGGTTGGTCATAACTTTTCTTCCAAAGAGTAAGCGTCTTTTAATTTCATGGCTGCAATCACCATCTGCTGTGATTTGGGAGCCCAAAAAGACAGTCTGACACTGTTTCCACTGTTTTCCCATCTATTTCCCATGAAGTGATGGGACCAGATGCCATGATTTTCATTTTCTGAATGTTGAGCTTTAAGCCAACTTTTTCACTCTCCTCTTTCACTTTCATCAAGAGGCTTTTTAGTTCCTCTTCACTTTCTGCCATTAGGGTGGTGTCATCTGCATATCTGAGGTTATTGATATTTCTCCCGACAATCTTGATTCCAGCTTGTGCTTCTTCCAGCCCAGCGTTTCTCATGATGTACACTGCATAGAAGTTAAATAAACAGGGTGACAGTATACAGCCTTGATGTACTCCTTTTCCTATTTGGAACCAGTCTGTTGTTCCATATCCAGTTCTAACTGTTGCTTCCTGACCTGCATCCAGGTTTCTCAAGAGGCAGGTCAGGGTAGTATTAGCATTTCTTTCAGAATTTTCCACAGTGTATTGTGATCCACACAGTCAAAGGCTTTGGCATAGTCAATAAAGCAGAAATAGATGTTTTTCTGGAACTCTCTTGCTTTTTCGATGATCCAGCAGATGTTGTCAATTTGATCTCTGGTTCCTCTGCCTTTTCTAAAACCAGCTTGAACATCTGGAAGTTCACGGCTCAAGCAGAGACATTACTTTGCCAATAAAGGTTCATCTAATAAAGCTATGGTTTTTCCAGTAATCATGTATGGATGTGAGAGTTGGACTGTGAAGAAATCTGAGCACCGAAGAATTGATGCTTTTGAACTGTGGTGTTGGAGAAGACTCTTGAGAGTCCCTTGGACTTCAAGGAGATCCAACCAGTCAATCCTAAAGGAAATCAGTCCTGAATATTTATTGGAAGGACTGATGCTGAAGTTGAAGCTCCAGTCCTTGGCCACCTGATGCAAAGAGGTGACTCACTGGAAAAGACCCTGATTGTCAGGGGACGTTCAACTTTAAGGGATCCAATATATTTTCTTCCTTTGTGTACTGTTTATCAAGGACTCTCTGTTACTCATCAGTTCCTGGAAAACAGAAACAAGCAGAGCTGCATGCAGTTCTCAGGACTGAGATCATGGGAAAGGGCACCTGCTTGGATTCCCTTTAGTGACTCCCTTCAGTGACTCTCTTCAGTGACCTTGTACTTAAAGGACTATCCATTTTGTTGCAACTGCTGAAATTTCATTCTTTTTAATGGCTGAGTAATCATTTTATTGAAGATATATAAGGACGTGTTTCTGCATATAAAGTACCCTTGTTTCACTCGAGACTTAGGTCCCCTGCATCCTTCTTCTAATCAACTCCAGTCCCCAGGTTCTGGTCTATGAGGACCATGATACCTGATGCTGGGGAAAATTGAAGGCAGGAAGAAAGGGGACAAGAAAGGATGAGATGGTTGGATGGCATCACTGACTTGATGGATTTAGTTTGAGCAAGCTCCGGGTGTTGGTGATGGACAGGGAGGCCTGGCGTGCTGTGGTCCATGGGGTTGCAAAGAGTCGGACATGACTGAGTGACTGAATTGATAATTGATCATATGTCAGCTCAGTGGGACATTATCCAGGCATTATAAAGGATAAATGATAAAACCATGCAGCAACATGGCAAAATGCCTCTCAAGTAAAAGATGTTTATAAAATAATGCTAAATATTGCTCTATAAAAATAAAATAGGAAAAGCATTGCAAACACATAATGTAACCATAAGTCAAGTGTAAAAAGACAAAATTGCATAGTGTTATAAACTATCAGTTAAATACAATTTGTTAAATGTATATATTTTGAATAGAATTCCTATACCATCAATGCATATGATAATATGGTTTGGATACACATCAACCTCATAACAAGAGAGTCTTTGTGGAGAGTTTGAAGAGACTGGGTCAGAGGTAGGGTTTCAAGCAAATATGAGCATTAACATGCATTCATTTTAAGTGATAGACACTTAAGCCTGTTATTTTTATTTTGTAATTTTCTCTATTAATATTTAGTAAGCTAAATATAATGTAAACAGTTAAGTAAGCATGGATAACTTTTATGTATTATTGCAAAGAAAGACTTAGTAATTTCATTTCCTAACATTAAGAAAACTTAATTACAAGCTAATATTTTTAAACTATTATTCAAAATACATATCAAAAGTGTTTTGCTCTTTTCTGTGTCTAGAAAGACTTCCTTTGTTTCTTTAATCTACATGGACTGAACAGTATGGTCACATATAGCTTACATACTGTATATCTAGCCTAAGAAGGAGAGGGAGAGAAGGGACAAGAGAGTAAATTTCTTGACCTCCAATGTGAAATTTCCTAGGAAAGAAATTCAATTAGACAAACTGGATCAGGAGTCTTAAGGTGAACCCATACACTGTGGCAAAAACTTTGGAATCACACAAAAATAATTCAAAGAGGTAATATTCTTGAAAATGTTGCTCTTCTATTCCTTTCTGGTAAGTCACAGAGCTTTATAAATGCTCTGACAAGAACTGCAACAACAAAAAAAAAAACTTAGTAATTTTGTTTAAAAAGATGTCCAAATGTTATGTGACCATGGAAATATTTTCAAGGAACAACTATTATCTGCAGACACTTTGGGAATCACTGCGCTTTATTGTTTGCATAAACCTACGTTTCAGATCAGAAGCACTATGGTTATGAAGAAAATAGAATTTTTAAGAAAACAACTGTACCACAAATCATTTTTGTTAATAATTGCTCTCTACCACATATAGAAAGGTCTTTAAAGTAAAATTGCCCAAATAATTTTTCTACTGAATTTGTAGGAACATACGATAATCTTAATTTAATATAAAGCTTGCTATACTTCCCTTTCTTTTTCTAGTAGCAGTTCTCTTATTGTTGGCAAAATTATAAAGAACACAGACATGAATTTCCATCCACTGTACCAATAAACAGGATTCAGAAGGGATCTAATGCAGGAACTAGAATCAGACAGCAATTTCTCAGTGAAGTTGATATAGAATTTAGACTTCAGAGTGCCTATTGGTATTAACTGCAGATTCTACTGTAAAATAACAATATCCTTTTAGTGCTTTCATCTGCTGTCAAGTTTATATTTAAAACTTATATAGAGCTTCCAGATCTTCCAAGTGATGAATTAGTGTAGACTTTAGCTTTGCTTTGCACGGGTGGTCAACCAATACATTTAGCTCTTTATTCCTGGGGCAGCGGTGGGGGGGGCGGGGTGTCTCCAGTCACTAACTTTATTACAACACATTATTGAAAATGTGTAATTTCATCTCCAAGTTTCAAATTGTGTTTTATTAGTAAAAATTATTTGCTGTTCCCTAGAGAGTTATTTGAAGCCTGAGATAATTATAGAATGATAGAACTATCAAGCACATCCAGAGGTCACATAGTCCATGTTCTACTCTCAAAACAGATCCATGCCTTAGCTAAGCAAGGTATATTTCTAGCTACTGAGCCTTAGAGGAAATGCTAATATATTTTCCAAATGTAGTTTAAACCCATGTTTGAAAGTCTTGACCAGTCAGTACGGCCTGTCTTTATACTGAGTAAATAGAAGCCCTGCAATCTAATAGGAGACCCTTTTCCACACCCTAATCTTTCTTTCTACCAGTCTTTCTAAGGGTTTGGGAGTTCATACTACTAATTCAGTTCTCAGAGTATCCAGGCTTTTCTTTCTTGAATCAAAGTCACTCATCTAAAACCTAATTGTTACAGCTATCTTTGGGCACCAATAACGCTACCATTCTCCTGAACACCTAAACTTAAACTTGAAAGTCATATTGGACACCTTCCTTTCCCTTCAGCCACACATCCCATCAGTAATGGTCTCATGATGTCTATTCCCAAAGTATTTCCCAGTTACAATTCTTTTCCATTTCTACTGACATTGCCCCATTAGAGTCCAGCTCCCCATTGCTTCTCATTTCCTTCTCACCCTTATAAAGCTTTCTAATTGGGGCTTACATCAGTGGCATATTGAATTCAGATGTATATAACACAAAACAGCCATATATGCAGCGTCTTTGAAAAAAGTGGGAATTCTTTTTCTCTCACCTGACAATAAGATTGGCAGTAGTCATTGCAAGATGGTGAAACAGTTCCATGAGGTCATGAGAAACCCAAGATACTGCTGGCTTTCCATATTGGTATTCTTAGAGTACTTTTGTGTATGTGTTAGTCGCTCAGTCATGTCTGACTCTGCGACCCCATGAACTGCAGCCCACGAGGCTTCTCTTTTCATGGAATTCTCCAAGCAAGAATACTGGAGTGGATTGCCATTCCCTTCTCCATAGAGTATTTTTAGAGCAGTTATATTGCCTTAGGCTGTCTCCTAATTTTAAAGCACATTCGCAGAACACCCACCCTATGATTTCAGCTTACATTACATTGGCCAAAATAAGACAGTGCTGCCACTTGCTTCAAATAAGGATGGCAAATGTGGTTGCATTTTTTAAATTGTTAGTTTCCTGTCCAGGCTGCTGTGTCACCATCCATAACAAAACTAGAGTGCTGGAAGCAAGAAAGCAATGACTGTCAGGTAGGGTATCAGGAGACTCTGCAATAGCACCCTTGTCTTCAGACTAGCTGGGGTTATCATGGATCTGACTGCCAGAAAGATTTTCTCAGTTGTGCTCAGAAGAGTTCCTGATCACTCCTATTCTACCTCCCCTTAATGAAACTCTAAAGATAGCAAAACAGACAGGAATTTTATTTCACACATCTCTGTGCTAAACTCCTGAAGCATATTACCTCATTTAATATCAACACATTCCTTGGAAGATATATTTTATTATCCCCATTCTACCAAGAAGACACTTGAGACTCAGTCTAAGAAAACTGCTCAAGTTCATACTGCTAATAAATAAGTCAAGAGTCAACTTCAGGACCATGGCCAAGAAGAGGCAACACGTGTGTTCTTCTTATTGTGTGTCAGGCTGATGACCTCTACTCAGAGAAGGCACTGGCACCCCATTCCAGTACTCTTGCCTGGAAAATCCCATGGATGGAGGAGCCTGGTAGGCTGCAGTCCATGGGGTCGCTAAGAGTCAGACACGACTGAGTGACTTCACTTTCACTTTTCACTTTCATGCATTGGAGAAGGAGATGGCAACCCACTCCAGTGTTCTTGCCTGGAGGATCCCAGGGACGGAGGAGCCTGGTGGACTGCCATCTGTGGGGTCGCACAGAGTCAGACACGACTGAAGTAACTTTAAAAAAAAGGATCCAAACAAGTACCACATGGGTTTCGCTTTGCATTTTGTTATGTCTCTTAAGACTTTGAATCTAGAAAATTCCTCTCCTTCTCCCCACTCATTCTCCTCACAACAATAACTTTTTGAAAAGATTAGGCTAACTGTCCTTTAAAATGTCCGATTTTTACAAATATATAATTGCTTCCTTTTTTAACTATGTGTCCCGTGCACTAGAGTTTAGGTCTAAAGTCTTCATTCAATTCAGGTTACACATCTTTGGCAACAATGCATGAAGACAGTCTTTATTATAAAATAGACTGACAAAGCCATAGATCATCTGCTGTAATACACTGAACAAAATGTTTGTATGTTCCTTCTTTAAGAGTCTATAGAGATAAATTAGGAGTTTGAGATTAATAGATACACAGTACTATATATAAAATAGATAAACAAGGACCTACTGTATAGCACAGGGAACTATATTCAGTATCTTGTAATAACCTATGATGGAAAAGAATCTGAAAAAGAATATATATAACTGAATCACCTTGTTATACACCTGAACCTGACACAACATCATAAAGCAACTGTAATTCAATTTTAAAAAAAGAGTCTATGGCAATAATAGTAGGGAACAAGTGGCCATGACTGCAAATGTTTTAATTTAATTAGGGAATTGTTTCTATCTTTTTCCTATGTGAATAGAATTTCTGAGAATGTGTGCGTATTTTCCAAGAATTGCAGTATACCATAGATCTCAATCTTATCTGTTCTCCTCTGTAACAAGTTGCCTCAAAGAAAAATAAAAGAAAAAAAAAAAGGTAAAGAAAACAAACTTCCCATCAAGTATTATCTTCCCATGTGATCATTTATGACAGCCTGGGAATGAAATTGAGCCTAAACTGCCAACAGCTATATTTCCATAAGTGAAGGCCCCACACTGATTGCCAGAGGTACAACAGTACAATAAAAAAGGAAAGCAATGTGAACTGCTCACACAACACAAAGCAGCTTTTCCAGTTTGCTTTATTTAGTCTCTCTGACAGTGTTCTGGAAACAACAGTTCAACTCTGGTTGAAAGGGCTCTTTTATTACAACACAATGCAATTTTTTTCACAGTGACTTGTATATAAATGGTAGGCCACAATCTTTTAAAAACATACTACCCACATTCCAGATACAGCATTAATAACATCCAAGTGAGAAACATTGAATGGCTAACCACAAATGAAAGTCTGACTTGTGACAATGGGCTGGCAGACGATGGTGGGGCACAATGGTTTTCTGAGTACATCAGGCTTTCTGTCTCATAATCACTGTGTATCAGAGAGGTTGGTGTTCATACTGTGACCTCACATGTATTTCAGAATGTTTTGCTCATACTAGTTACTTGGGATATCACTACTACTAACAAATTATGACAGTTAACATCAACCTACTGTTACTGTATGCTTGGCTACTTACTTAGTATTGATGCTGTGCAAGCATTATCTCACATTTCATTTAATCCTCAAAAAAGACAAGGAAATTACTCTATAAATATTATCATTCTCTTTTTGCTATAAAGAAATTAGGACTTGTGAACTCATAGAAACAGTAGAATAGTGGTAACTATGGGTTGGGTAGTGGGGGAAATGGAAATATATTAGTCAGAGTACTAGTACTTTTCATTTATAACATGAACAAGTTCCAAGGATCTAAGGTATCGCATGCTGACTGTAGTTAAAAATACTGTATTCTACACTATTGATACTATATATAAAATAGATAATCAATTACAACCTACTATATAGCTCAGGGAACTCTATTTAATGCCCTGTGGTGACCTAAATGAAAAAGAAATCCAAAGAATAGGGGATATATGTAAACATAAAGCTGATTCACTTTGGTGTATAGCAGAAACATACCATATCGTAAAGGAACTATACTCCAATAAAAATTAATTAAAGAAAAGAAAATTCTAATCACTATCCCCCTCTGTTAAAAAATACTGTATTATATTCTTGGAAGTTTTTAAGAAAGTAGATCATATAAGTTCTCACCAAAGGAAAAAAAGTAAATACATTGAGTGAGGGTGATTAATATATTAATTAATTTGGTTATGGTGAATAGTTTATAATGTATAGATATCACATATCAACACATTATATATTTTAAATGTATACAATTCTATTTGCCAATTATATCTGAATAAAGTTTCAGGGAAAAAAAAAAGGACTTGAAAAGTAATAGTCAAACCAGTCCAATTCCCAAAACTATGCTGTTGAAACTTCTCAGAGTTTCTCTCCTAAGTGATATCATGGAAGAGAGAGATGAGGAACACAGTTTCTGGTTCAAGAAAGTATCACCTATGAATTCTCCTGAGACCAGAGAGAAAACGAGTCTGCCTTTTTTCCATACTCACTTATTTGACTTTGTCATCCAGAGGTCATCACCCCCATGCCTAGAAACTGCAGATGGACAAAGGAAGTACTCATTGCTAAGGTGGTGTAATCGGGCTATTTTCATCAGCTTTCCAGACTAGAACAGCCCAAAGTGAGCACACTTTCTCTTGACAGAATCACCATGGATGCTTCCACACTAGGTAAAGTTCACCTCTCCCTGACCTCAACACCTTTCAGAGTCAACATCTAAGTTCATGTACCACTGGCAGATCTGAACAGATGTTGTTAATACAAAAGCAAAAATGTAACTTATGTTTCCAATCATTTGATGACTGAAACAACCAAAAATTTCATATCTGTGGAAAAACATGTAAGCTACAGATAAAATGTAACAAATATCTTCTTAAATACATGCCTGAATTCAGACACACACACAATTATGTAAGAAAGAGCTCCAAAAAAAAAACACAAAGTACTGATTACCAGAGCCTAAATATCTAGATGGTTTGGGATGGGACATGAGATTAGATACCAATTTAACCAGAGAACTTGCATTTTAGAAGCCATATAAATAGGATATAAATTTTAGGTCATCAAAAAGTAGGGAGCTGTAGCTGAGAATTCCATCTAAAGCCAGAATCTTACAACTCACAAGAAGTGAGGTCTACCAACAAACCCAAAGAGATGACAGTAGTTTGTTTCATGCTAAACTCTCAGTGGAAAAACAAGTCTACTCTGAGAATTCATAATCCTCCATGTGTGTTTTGGGTATGAATTTCCACTCCGTGTGAATTAATACCTCTTGTTAAAACTTATGCTAACTCCAGTTAAGATTTAAGAAACCCAGACAAGAGATGGAGAAGAGGTGGACAATCAGTGCTCAGAGTCTGGCAAACTATCTTCCTGCTTGCAACCAAGCAGAGATCCCAGTCAGCAGCTCTGCCCATCTGCAAAGCTGATTTGGTGACCCCACCTGGCTAGCTCAATTGGCAATTCTACTGATTAGGGTGATCAGTCAACAGTCCACGCCATCCACAGGACATGTTCTGTGGGCCTGCCTGGGAAGGGAAGCAAATGTGCAGCCCTGCCAAACTACTAAGCATAACCTCAGTCTCACACAACCAGAAACCCTAGCCAAACAACCTGGAATATCCTACAGCCCTTCACAAGCAGGAGACCAAGATAGAATCTCTGCCCAACTGTTGAACATATCCTTTGGCCCTGGGTAGTCTCAAAACCCAACTGATGGTGCCAACAACTTCTGAGCCCAGCCTACAGTCCTGCCTGATTGCTGAATACAGCCTATAGCTTTGCCTATGCAGGGAAGCTTTGTCAGTGGGAAGGGTGGAGGGGGGTTGGTTGGGGAGGTGGGGTTGGAGGGTGATCCAGATAGTGACCTCCTTCCCATCCCATGGCATAATCTACAGTGCCATCCAACCCAACCAGGAACCCTAGATAAGGATCCAGCCTGATGGCAGAGCATCAAATCTATGAAATACAGTTGGAGGCCCTGCCTGGACAGACAGCCAGGCCAGCCACCTCACCAAGAGCACAGTGCATCTGAGCCAGCAGCCGACCGAATCACACAGCCCAGCATGAGAACCCATGTAACTTCAGAGCAAAACCTGCAGCCTCATCTGATTATACGGCACAACTTGAGGCCTCAAACAACCATGAAACCCTGCCTGCTACCACTCCTAACACACAGTCCATCCAGCTGCACCCCTTGGTCAGGGAGCGCAGCTCGAGGCACCACTCAACCAGGAGAGGCTGCAGAGCTCTAACAGCTGTGCCCAATCACAGAATCCAACCAGGGGCACTGCTGTAACAGGGGACACAGTCTGCAAATTCACTCAACCAGAGGTGATTTCAGAGTCCTCCTAGTGTCCCCATTTAACCTCAGAGCACAATCAGTAGCTCTGCCCAAACTGGGAGCTTACCCAGTGGTCTCACTTAAATGAGGAACGTGCCAAGAGAACCTCCCCAACCTCAGAGCACAGGCAGTAAGTAGCCTGGCCCAACCAGAGGCCCTCCTAGCAAGCCCTGCCTACCCACAGACACTACCAACTGACCCATCCATTACTTCAAGTTGATCTGATGGGTGAAGGTCTTTCACTGCCAGTACAAACATGTAAATTCTAGAAAAGGAGACCATTTAATTATATGTGAGAATACTGATATAAGGCTAGAATGATCACAAAAAATAAGGTAAACATGATACTGTCAAATGAAATTATAATTAAGTTCCAATGACTGACCCTAAAGAAATGGATATTTACCACCTGTTTGACAAACACTTCAAATAGTCCTTTTTAAGAAGTTTGGTTGGACTCGCGCCGTGGCCACGAAGACGTGAAGGCCTCCTCGCCGTGCCCCCCCACCCCCCGCCAGCTCCCCGGGTCCGCGCTCGACCTCGCTGTCCGCTCCCCCGGCCCCCATGGAGAAGATGGAGCTAATCCAGAAGGCCAAGCTGGCCGAGCAGGCCGAGCGCTAGGACGACATGGCCACCTGCATGAAGGCCGTGAAGGAGCAGGGCGCCGAGCTGTCCAACGAGGAGCGCAACCTGCTGGCGGTGGCCTACAAGAACGTGGTCGGGGGCCGCCGGTCTGCCTGGAGGGTCATCTCCAGCATCGAGCAGAAGACCGACACCTCGGACAAAAAGTTGCAGCTGATCAAGGACTACCGGGAGAAAGTGGAGTCCGAGCTGAGGTCCATCTGCACCACGGTCCTGGAATTGTTGGATAAGTATTCAATAGCCAATGCAACTAATCCAGAGAGTAAGGGCTTCTATCTGAAAATGAAGGGAGATTACTTCCGGTACCTTGCTGAAGTTGCTTGTGGTGATGATCGGAAGCAAACGATAGATAATTCCCAAGGAGCTTACCAAGAGGCTTTCGATATAAGCAAGAAAGAGATGCAACCCACACACCCCATCCAGCTGGGGCTGGCTCTTAACTTTTCTGTGTTCTACTATGAGATCCTCAATAACCCGGAACTGGCCTGCACACTGGCTAAAACGGCTTTTGATGAGGCTATTGCAGAACTCGACACACTGAACGAAGACTCGTACAAAGACAGCACCTTCATCATGCAGCTGCTGAGAGACAACCTCACATTATGGACATCAGACAGTGCAGGAGAAGAATGTGATGTGGCAGAAGGGGCAGAAAACTGAGTGCATACAGGGGTCATCTTTCTTCCCCTTGAAACCTTTTTACTCATCTCCATTCCTTACTCCATTTGGATTTCCTATAGCAAAGAAACCCATTCATGTGTATGGAATCAACTGTTTGTAGTCTTTTCACACTGCAGCTTTGGGAAAACTCCATTCCTTGATTTGTGTTTGTCTTAGCCTTCCTGGTGTGCAGTTACTGCTGTAGAAAAGTATTAATAGCTTCATTTCATACAAACATAAGTAACTTCCAAACACTTATGTAGAAGACTAAAAATGTATTTGGTATTTAAGTAATCTGAACCAGTTCTGCAAGTGACTGTGTTTTGTATTACTGTGAAGATATGAAAATGTAGCTAATTACAATTTAAAGAGTGTTCTACATAACTTCTTAATTTCTACATTCCCTCCCTTACTCTTCTTCAGAGATTTCCTTTCAGTAAGCAACTTTTCCATCCTCTTAATGTATTCCTTTTTAGTAGGAATCCAGAAGTATTAGATTGAATGGAAAAGCATTCTACATTTTGGGGCTGGGGGATCACAGATTTAAATGCCTCCTGTATCATATGTGATGGAGGTCTTGTGTATCTGTGACAACAGGGAGTTTCCTTATTCACTTTTCATTTGCTGCTGTTTAAGTTGACAACTTCCATTCCCAATAAAAACTCACTTACACCTCCTGCCTTTGTAGTTCTGGTATTCACTTTACTATGTAATAGAAGTAGCATGTTGCTGCCAGAATACAACCATTGCTTTTGGCAAATTAAAGTGCATGTCATTTCTTAATACACTAGAAAGGGGGAAAAAAGCACACAGTCCAGTCTAAAACATTAGTACTTTTCCATGCAGGTTTGTGCACATGTGAGAGGGTGTCCAGTTTGTCTAGTGATTGTTATTTAGAGAGTTGGACCACTATTGTATGTTGCTAATCATTGACTGTAGTCCCAAAAAAAGCCTTGTGAAAATGTTATGCCCTATGTAACAGCAGAGTAACATAAAATAAAATTACATTTTATAAACCATTTACTCTGGCTTTGTAACAGTTGCCTATTCACATTTAAGGGACAGATGAGTATACTGCCTTCTGAAGTTTATTGCTGCTTCTCTTTATGCTTCTGAAATGGAGCAGTGCTACCCGGTTTTCTGTGTTGTGATCACTTGTCGCGGGGAGCCTGGACCTGTGTGAAGCTGGATTGCATTTCTTCTGAGTTGGTGTTTTACCTCAGATCTGTTTTGTGGACACTCACTCTCTTCCTTAGATGTAAAGGATATTAGTGAACTGTTAAATAAAGTGGGCATTTTAAAACTAGACAAGTTAAAATTAAGTGATTGTGAGTGCCTTGGCTGGTGTTAGAATTATGCTTCAGTGGATATTCCAGCAGAATGTTAAAAGCTTAAGAGTACCTTTACTTTTCAAATGATTCTCTTTGTAAACAGTTATACTGTTGATGAATTCCAAATAATTCTGGTTTTATAATATGAGCATGGCTATTATACTAGCCTGTCTTGAGTATTGGCCTGAGAATTTAATCAGGAAATAATCTGTGACTGTGAAACAAGGTTTCATTTATCCTTGATTTGTTTTCTGAGGGAAAATGAAAAGACAGAATCGAATAGGACAGTTATCAGTCCTAACCAAGTTGTAAGTACTAAATAAAGTAATCACTCCACTACTTTAGTGAGTTATGAAAGTACCTTCCTTCTTAAAGAGCAGTCCCAGATTATCCCTTGCTGCAGAAGAAGTGAACATCTTTAAGAGTGGGCCCGGGCAATGGTATTACCTCCAGATGTGTAGAGAATATTTATAGAATACTGCAGAGAACTCAGTTGGGGTAGAGGAAGGGTTTGAAGCCACGTTTGAGCTTTCTTAACTTTTATAATTACTTTCTGAGATAGTTCAGAAAATCTAAATGTTATATCTATTTTGTAGTTAGAATTTTTCTTTTTATTTATCTATTTGGACACGCTGCGTGGCATGTAGGAATCTTAGTTCCCTGACCAGGGTTCACATCTGCACCTGGTGCAGTGGAAGCTCAGAGTCCTAATCACTGGACTGCCAGGGTATTCCCCAGTAGTTAGAACTTTTTAATTGACAGTTTTCCCTTTAAAATGTCATTTAGGTTTTAATAACTGGAAATAATGAAGGGGGGATTGCATATTAATGCTGATTATCCAGAATCGAAGCATTAGGGATTTCTCTTCCAACATTCAGCCGTGATTATTAGAGCTTAGATTGGGAAAGAAGAGTACTTTTTTGGGATGGGCTTGGTAGACTACATTCATGTCTACAAGTTTATGAGTTTATGAGTAGAGAATGTTAGTTTTTTAAGAACCATAAAAAGTAGGGAAGCCCATGTAAAGTGTAAAAATTCTAATAAGAGTAAGTAAAACAATTTGAGAAGATCAGAACTCTAGTCACTTAAATAGATTGATTTTTTGTTGTTGTTGTTTTTAATGGAGTTAAGGCAACCATTCAAAAGTATTTGAGGGCCTATTTTAAGCACAAATGTGATCAGTTCAGTTGCACAGTCATGTCCAACTCTTTGCAACCCCATGGACTGCAAGCACACATGGCCTCCCTGTCCATCACCAACTCCCGGAGTTTACTGACTCCTGTCCATAGAGTCAGTGATGCCATCCAACCATCTCATCCTCTGTCGTCCCCTTCTCCTGCCTTCAATCTTCCCCGACCTTAGGGTCATTTCAAATGAGTCAGCTCTTCGCATCAGATAGCCAAAACATTGAGTTTCAGCTTCAACATCAGTCCTTCCAGTGAACACCCAGGACCGATTTCTTTTAGGATGGACTGGTTGGAACTCCTTGCAGTCCAAGGGATTCTTCAAGAGTCTTCTCCAACACCACACAGTTCAAAAGCATCTATTCTTTGGGGCTCAGCTTTCTTTATAGTCCAACTCACATCCATACATGACTACTGGGAAAACCATAGCTTTAATTAGACGGACCTTTGTTGGCAAAGTAATGTCTTGGCTTTTTAATATGCTGTCTAGGTTGGTCGTAACTTTTCTTCTAAGGAGCAAACGTCTTTTAATTTAACGTGTGCAGTCACCATCTGCAGTGATTTTGGAGCCCCCCAAAATAAAGTCTATCATTGTTTCCACTGTTTCCCCATCTATCTGCCATGAAGTGATGGGACTGGATGCCATGATCCTCATTTTCTGAATGTTGAGCTTTAAGCCAACTTTTTCACTCTCCTCTTTCACTTTCATAAAGAGGTTCTTTAGTTCTTCGCTTTCTGCCATATGTGTGTCATCTGCATATCTGAGGTTATTGATATTTCTACTGGCAATCTTGATTCCAGCTAGTGCTTCATCCCGCCTGGCATTTCTCATGATGTACTCTGCATATAAGTTAAATAAACAGGGTGGCAAAATATAGCCTTGATGTACTCCTTTCCAGATTTGGAACCAGTCTCTTCCATGTCCAGTTCTGTTGCTTCTTGACCTACATACAGATTTCTCAAGAGGCAGGTCAGGTGGTCTGGCATTCCTATCTCTTTCAGAATTTTCCACAGTTGTGATCCACACAAAGTCTTTGGCATAGTCAAAAGCAGAATTAGATGTTTTTCTGGAACTCTCTTCCTTTTTTGATGATCCAACAGATGTTGGCAATTTGATCACTGATTCCTCTGCCTTTTCTAAATCCAGCTTGAGCAACAAAGTTCACAGTTCACATACTGTTGAAGCCTGACTTGGAGAATTTTGAGCATTACTAGCGTGTGAGATGAGTGCAATTGTGCAGTAGTTTGAGCATTCTTTGGCATTGCCTTTTGTTGGGATTGGAATGAAAACTGACCTTTTCCAGTCCTGTGGCCACTGCTGAGTTTTCCAAAGTTGCTGACATATTGAGTGCAACACTTTCACAGCATCATCTTTTAGGATTTGAAATAGCTCAACTGGAAGTCCATCACCTCCACTAGCTTTGTTCGTAGTGATGCTTCCTAAGGCTCACTTCATGTTGCAGGATGTCTGGCTCTAGGTGAGTGATCACACCATTGTGATTATCTGGGTTGTGAAGATCTTTTTGGTATAGTTCTGTGTATTCTTGCCACCTCTTCTTAATATCTTCTGCTTCTGTTAGGTCCATACCATTTCTGTCCTTTATTGTGCTCATCTTTGCATGAAAAATTCTCTTGGTATCTCACATTTTCTTGCAGAGATCTCCAATCTTTCCCGTTCTATTATTTTCCTCTATTTCTTTGCACTGATCACTGAGGAAGGCTTTCTTATCTCTCCTTGCTATTCTTTGGAACTCTGCATTCAAATGGGTATCTCTTTCAATTTCTTTTGCCTTTTGGCTTCTCTTCTTTCATAGCTATTTGTAAGCCCTACTCAGACAACCCATTTTGCCTTTTTGCATTTCTTTTTCTTGGGAATGGTCTTGATAACTGACTCCTGTACAATGTCACGAACCTCTGTCCATAGTTCTTCAGGTACTCTTATCAGATCTAATCCCTTGAATCTATTTCTCACTTCCACTGTATAATTGGATTTGACTTAGGTCATACCTGAATGGTCTAGTGGTTTTCCCTACTTTCTTCAGTTTAATTCTGAATTTGCCAATAAAGAGTTCATGATTTGAGCCACAGTCAGCTTCCGGTCTTGTTTTTGCTGACTATGTAGAGCTTCTCCATCTTTGGCTGCAAACAATATAATCAATCTGATTTCGGTATTGACCATCTGGTGATGTCCATGTGTAGTCTTCTCTTGTGTTGTTGGAAGAGGGTGTTTGCTATGACCAGTGCGTTCTTTTGTCAAAACTCTATTAGCCTTTGCTTTGCTTCATTCTGTACTCCCAAGGCCAAATTTGCCTGTTCTTCCAAGTATTTCTTGACTTCCTACTTTTGCATTCCAGTCCCCCATAATGAAAAGGACATCTTTCTTGGGCATTAGTTCTAGAAGGTCTTGTAGGGCTTCATAGAACCATTCTACTTTAGCTTCTTCAGCATAACTGGTCGGGGCATAGACTTGGATTACTGTGATATTGAATGGTTTGCCTTGAAAACGAATGTGATAATTTTTGTTAAGCTACTAATATGAGCCAGATTTTATTTGTACTGATTATAGATAGGTGTCCTCTGATACATACAAGACTAACACTTAAACTCCTCATTCTTATGGTTTAGGAAGACGTCTACTTTACAGTGATTAAGGCAATTATGTTGTCTGTTTTATTCTGCCATGTATCATCTTCCCTTGTATAATTTGTGTTTTACCAGCTTTGCAAGAGGACAGTTAACCATGTATGAATATCATATACATTACTATTGAGTTTTGAGGCCATCACAGTTAAGTATCAATATAAACAACCTGCCACAATAACGTTTTTGATCCATTCAACAGGTGCTTAAGAAACGTGTAGTACCTGAAGATGAGTCCAGACCATCATGAAGTCCAGTTCATAGCAGAATTGCCACTTACTGCTTAGCCACATTTACTTACAAAAGCCTCAGACCTGATGCTTAAAGGGAGTAAGTAATAATAAATAGTCAAGGGGAGAAGCTGGAGACTGAACCATCGTCAGTTTATAGCACCTTGAGCATGGCCATAAATGGTCTGGCCCTTTTGTTTTAGTTACAGGGAATCTGCATTGATTGAAATCATTCTAGAGCAGGGTCATGTACCTTCATATTTAATCCTCTCAGCTGCCCTGCCAAATAAATTTCCCTTTGACTGATAACGACATCTGATCAGAAAAAAAATGAAGTTATTTGTCCAAAGTTATGTGTCTTAAATGGCAGAACTATAGTTTGAAATCAGACCAAATTCATTTCTGTGCCACTGTTGCCAGCTGTGGGTGCTTCTGCTTGTTTATTGTGGCAGATAAGTAGAATTAGTTTCTCTTCTCCCGTATTTGGAAGATTTGTTAACTCTTGCCCAACTTACCCCTTAATCTGTCAGCTTTGCCTTTGAGGGAAACCTTAAAACCAGCTCAAGCAACATTAGGACATTCTGAACCTAACCCATGGTTATGGAAACAAGTCCAAAAAAATCAACTGACTTTCCCAAGGTCCCAGCTAATGTCTGACCTGAAACTAGACCAAAGTAGACAAAAACAGGTGAAAAAAGCTCCAGATTCACAGTAGTTCTCTATTGCGTAAAGTGAAAAGAATTTTCAATGAAAATTGTTTCTTTTGCCATTCAAATTTAGAAATTTGAGGCTTTAGTTTATGTTTTTCTCATAAGTCTTTTAAAAAGGTGTGAGCCATCTAATGATTTTCAGAAAGTAAGGGAAAAAATAATGTTCATTACCAAGCATTTCGTATGATTCACATTGAAGGCCCTGTATAATCAATGTTAATCCTACTCCTAACGCTGTAGCGTGGCAGTAAGGCCGTTGGCAGGGTTCTATCCCAGGGTCCCCACTGGCAGCTGCATGTAATCTTGGGTGCCCGTATTGGGAGCTGGACTTACTCATCTTCATGGGTTATGGTTTTAAGTATCTTCACAAATTCAACTCAGTTTCATAAAATTTGGGGGGTAGATTTCTCTCCTGATTTTTGAATGAGGAAACTGAGGCACGGAAGCTAATGACATGCTCTAGGACTTGAGTCTCATAGCTAAGTGAGTATTCATATCAGGATTCACACTCGGGTAATCTACCTGAAAGTTGGTATACTTGCTACTGTGTTAATGTTGCCCTTTTTTGAGATTAAAACTGGGATAGTTTTTTTAAACTTTAGATATGACCAATTAGTGGACAATGGAAACCTAGTGGGTCACAGCCAGCCCCTCCCCTTTTTTTAATAGAAATAGGGGCATGTTAATAAGGGTAATAGTTTGTGAAATCATTTTCAATTTATGTGAACAGTGGGTTGTGATGTAAAATTGATTTCAACTGAATTTAAGAGTGGTTTCTTCTAGATGAGCTTAAAGGTTTCTTGACAAGATTCATGTCCTAGGATTGCAAGTTGCTCATAGTTTTACTGTGGTTAATGGTGTCAGAGTTTTAATGGTGGCACTGCTGGGTCCCTTCCACTAAACAATATTGTGATAATGGTGCTCTTTCTACTTTAGACTGTGCTGAGTAGTGAGTCCCTTGATGCCCTTTTAAAGAAAAAAAAAGGAGATTCCTTTTGAGAGTGATACTTTTATTCCACTTGCTGGAGGGATTCTGTAAAGATTAATTCTTTTGTCTTTTCGTTGTCCTCAGACACTGATTCTGCAACATATCGCAGCCTTGGCCTAAGACCATCGAGGAGGTACTTAAACCACTAGCAAAGGGGCTTATTAAGGGGTTTCATGAGACATGATTATTAAATGGATTTGAAACTGGGTTGAGTCCCAAGTAAAAATCAGTACAATAGGCCTTACTACTGTAGGCTCTTAAGTTCTTTTAGTTGAGCTGAAATACAGTTTTGAGGAGTATCTGAGGTTCTTATCCAAGTGCCTATCAAAAAAGTTGTGTAATGACTGTAATTTGAACTAAAAACTTAGGAATTTTCTTGCTAATATAGACAAATGAACTTATATACTGCAGACTGATGTGTCTGGGATGCTGTGCTATGGCACGCTGATTTAGTTCTCTCGCTCGCTCGCTCTCTCTCGGGTGTTCACTTTGCTCCTGGCTGTGATGGTCTGTGCCCTTGAGGTTAGTGTCCACTGTTGCCTAGCCTATTGGGAAATGCCCTGATGTAGTTATTAATAGTAGAAATTTGCCTGTATATATAGGATCACAGTTTTTCATTCTGTGGTAGCAGAAAACCAGAAAAGGTTTGTTGAAGACCAGTTTAACTTAGAATACACTAAGAAAACTTAGTAGTTTTCTTTCCACTATGGAAATATAGGGGAGCTAAACCCACTCAGTGAGAGTAACTCAGGTGAACCTCATTTCTGAGGACGTGTGTATACATGAGGAATTGGCATTTATTGAAAAAAATCACTCATTTTGTGAGTGCCACTCCACACCATCTGACTTTAACTGGGGCCCGTGAAGGAGATCAGACTACTTGTTTCTCATTTTCTGCTGGTTTTGCCAGGTTTTTCGCCCATTTGGAATTAGTGCTGAGACCTGTAGGTCTTTGGACATGGCCCTGAGCGTCTAAACAGAGCCATTCTCTGTAACAGGTGGTGTTCTTTCAGCTGTTGTGGAATTTAGAACCTTGGAGGATTCACTGGAAAGATTTCTGAGGACTGTTGTTTTCTGAGACTGAAGCAATACCACCACTTAGGAGCTAGAAGCATAAGTGGGGCAGGATTACTTGTCGATTCATGTGAGAGACATGTGATCTGTCAGAAAGAGATCTAGCTTACATGGTCATTCATTCTTTTATTCACTCGTTTAACTTGCAGCTTTGCCACTTTTTTAGTTGTAGACCTCATCTCTCTCAGCTTCAGTTTTCTTGCCTATGAAAGATAGACACCTTCCCTGCCTCTGAGCCAGTACCTGAAAGTATTTCTAGGTGTAAATATTTGTGGGATGCATAGATGAGGACTACTTTGATACAGTAGCAGGACAGCCTGATTTGAGAATTGGAAAGTTCTAATAAGGTGAAACCAGTCTTGTGGAAGAGAAAACCAACCACACTTGGAGCAGACCTATTGCCCTAGATTTTCAAGGACATGGTAGACACAAAAAGAAAATGACAATGTAACTTGGGAATGCAAATTAAAAAAAAAAACTATTAAGCATTGGTTTTGCTTCTAATTAGCATTCTCTGATGGAACAGATGGGGAAACGTCATTTTGTTGAAATAGGTAGAGAATAAAGACCCAGAGAACAAGTACCAAGAGGAAATGCCTTTGTTTCTCAAGAGTTAACTGTATTAAGTGATTGTAGTGCCACAAGGCCATAATTATCCAAATTTAGCATGCATTGTGATCACCTGGAGGGCTTACTGCAACAGTTTTTGATTCAGTAGGTTTGAGGTAGGGCCATAGATAATGTGCCTTTCTAACAAGTTCCCAGGCCATGCTGATAGTGATGCTCAGGATTTGGTTCTTAGGAAACCATGGCTTTAAGGAAGCGTGGACAGTAAGGCCAGAGTAAAAGGTCAGGTGATTTTCACAGCAGGGGAATAAAAAGGAGTCACTTTCGAATCTAGCAGCACACTTGAGAGTTGTGCCCACCTGAGGCTAATGAATGAGGGCCTTCCTCTCAGCAACTGAAATTGTTGGGTTGATAGGCAGACGAGCACAGGAGGTTGCAGTCATACCCATGTTAATGGTTTTTGTTATTAAAGTAAAAATGCAGTTATAGTCTAGTGCTGAGCAAGCAGATCGTGTGATTTGACAAGCTGCTGAGAGGGTGACTTAGAACTGATCCTGAAGGTCTTAGGTAACGAGGATCTATCTGGCTGGTGGACATGCGGTTAGAGTTCTGTGTTCAGAATTAATGGGAGATCAGTGTTGAGAGATTGAGGCAGGAAGCCAGGGATGTATAACATCTCAACCATGGGCCAGAAGCCTAGAAATTTGTTAGGGCCTCATGTGAGCTGATCAGTGGCTGTGGGTCACGAGAGTCAAACTAGAGGCCCGACATTTTTCTTGCGGGGTAGAGCAGTTGAGTTCCTTCTGTGTTTATTCTATTAATCCCTCTGGTTCTTAAATTGTTGATTCAAGGCAAAAGTAAAGTTTGAAGGAGCTTTCTCTCTCAAAGATAAGATGGGAAAAGTATTATGTAGGCATTTACTGTTGTGTTGACGTATTTCATTTGCTTGTAAGGTGCAGGGCCATAGCTATCAAGGAATGCTTATTTCAGACCAAACCACAAGTGTTTCTTGCAGGGTAACGGGTATTCTGAGTTTAGCTCTGCAAATTTTGCTTAAACTTCTACTAGATCAGATAATGAAAGGAATAATAATGTTTCAAAGAAGTGATTCAAGTTGTTGCTGACCTAGTATTTCTAATCCTGTATTTGGCAGCAAAGGCTCTGAAGACATACAAAGCTGGCCTCACTCACGTCAGGTTTGTAATATGACGAGACATGCATAATGAACATATGAAGCACCAGACATACCAAAACACAGTGCCTGTTCCATGCAGCAGCTCAGTCAATCCCAGTGGATGAAATGTGTGTGGTGTGTCTGCATTTTGGAGTGGGAGGAGAGCACAGTGTGGAGAGATGTGGGGAAAGGAGGGTGATGCAAATAGCCCATGCTGTCTAGGATCTTTTGGTACCACCTGCTGATACGGATCACGCCTGAAGTTACGCCAGATTTCCTATAGTTGCTTGTTGTGAAGGAAGTAAAGTCAGATGACTCTGGATTTGAATCTTGCCTCCACCACTTTGTAGCCATGTGACCTTGGGAATAATGCTGGAAAATAAAGTAGCATAGGGATAATGCTTCAGAGGATTTTTAGAGGAGTTAGTGCAGTAATTTACGCCTCCTGCATGTAGTAACTATTAACATCTGATGATGATATGCCATGCATTATGCCAGGTGAACGAACAGACAAGGGCCTGATCCAGGCAGCAGTAGGAACCTAACAGATGTCTACCTTAGTATTTCACGTTGCTATATCATTTTGCTTTTGTTGTTCAGTTGTGACCCCATGGACTGCTGCACACCAGACTTCTCTGTCCTTCACCATCTCCCGAAACTTGCTCAATGATCATTGAGTCAGTGATGCCATCCAACCATCTTGTCCTCTGTCATCCCCATTTTGCTTTAATTCTTTATTATGAAATAAAATTACTTAAGTGTTTTAAAGCAAATAACAGGCATTATGTCTTTTCACTATACAAATTTTAAGTGTATATCTCTTAAGAAATATAGTATTTCCTTTCATAAAACAATGATTGCACCTAACAAAACTACATTCATTGTTTTGCATCATTTATTCAGTTCATATTTATATTTCCCCAATTGTCTCAAAAAATATTTGTAGTGATTTGTTGCTGTCTAGGTTCAAAAAGGGTCTACACAGAGTGTGTGTTTGCAGGGGGTCTTATCTTTCTTAATGCAGAGCACGCCTCTCTTTTTTGAGGGGTGGGAGCGTCATCTTGTGCTGAAGTCAGGTTCTGTTAGATGTCCCCATTTTGGACTTGTCTCTTGCTTCCTGTGGTTTTACGTAGCAGGTCCCTCTGTTCTATCCATGTCTCCCTTTGCTGCTTGTAGTTTAATGTAGCTGGTTTTTCTCTGCCCTCATCCACATCTCCTGTAAGTGGAAGTTAGCTCAAGAGGCTTTACGAGTCACGTTAAGCTTTCCTGTCAAGAAATCTGTGATTGTGCTGTGTGCTTCATAACAGCACATCAAGGACCATGCTTGTGTATCTTTGTAAGACTTGTTCTCTGTGTCTAGAACATCCAGCCCTTCCCTTTCTGCCTAGCAAATTCCTATTCTTCCTTCAAAACCTTGTTTCACTCAGCTATAGCTAGAGAAAACTCATTGCTAACTTATTCAGTTTAAAGTGCAGAAGATTCCTGATGACTCTGGGGAGGTAGTACTTCTTAGCAGAAATGAGTGTGCTAAGGGAAAGGAGAACGTCAAGGCTGTATATTGTCACCCTGCTTATTTAACTTATATGCAGAGTACATCATGTGAAATGCCAGGTAGGATGAAGCACAATATGGAATCAAGATTGCCAGAAGAAATACTAATAACCTCAGATACGCAGATGACACCACCCTTATGGCAGAAAGCAAAGAACTAAAGAGCCTCTTGATGAAAGTGAAAGAGAAGAGTGAAAAAGTTGGCTTAAAACTCAACATTCAGAAAACTAAGATCATGGCATCCACTCCCATCACTTCATGGCAGATAGATGGGGAAACAGTGACAGACCTTATTTTTTTTAGGCTCCAAAATCACTGCAGATGGTGACTACAGCTATGAAATTAAAAGACGCTTACTCCTTGGAAGAAAAGCTATGACTAATCTAGACAGCATATTAAAAAGCAGAGATATTACTTTGCCAACAAAGGTCTGTCTGGTCAAGGCTCTGGTTTTTCCAGTAGTCATGAATGGATGTAAGAGTTGGACTATAAAGAAAGCTGAGTGCCAAAGAATTGATATTTTTGAACTGTGATGTTGGAGAAGACTCTTGAGAGTCCCTTGGACTGTAAGGAGATCCAACTAGTCCATCCTAAAGGAGATCAGTCCTGGGCGTTCATTGGAAGGACTGATGCTGAGGCTGAAACTCCAGTACTTGGGCCACCTGATGTGAAGAAGTGACTCATTTGAAAAGACCCTGATGCTGGGAAAGATTGAAGGCAGGAGGAGAAGAGGATGTCAAAGGATGAGATGGTTGGATGGCATCACCGACTTGATGGACATGAATTTGAGCAAGCTCCAGGAGTTGGTGGTGACAGGGAGGCCTGGCATGCTGCAGTTCATGGGGTCACAAAGGGTCAGACACGACTGAACGACTGAACTGAACTGAGTCTCTTTCTCCTTAGTTCTTTACAGGTTAAACCAGAATAAAAGATTAGGCTGCCCTCCCTGTTTTTTCTCTTCTTAAGAAAACTCTCAAGGGCAAATATTCCTATACCCCTCCAGAAGCAGAGAGCTCTTAACTGTAAAGAGAGCATCGTACCCTCTCAGTCTCTCAAAATAGATGTCTTGTTTGTTTGAATTTTGCATTAAGTGCTCAACTTAAGTGACTGTTATGGAGGCACTGGAGATGACAGCGGGTGGAATACAGGCCTTCCAGCTGGTTTTTTTGTGTGTATTCTGCTGGGTGCATGATGCTGTTACTACCAACTGTTGTACTGTACATTCTTGAGTCAGATGGAAATCATGTAAGATTGGCACAACATTGTAAATCAACTATGAAAAGTGAAAGTGAAGTTGCTCAGTCGTGTCCAACTCTTTGCAATCCCGTGGACTGTAGCCTACCAGGCTCCTCCATCCATGGGATTTTTCAGACAAGAATACTGGAGTGGGGTAGCCATTTCCTTCTCCAGGAGATCTTCCTGACCCAGGGATTGAACCCAGATCTCCCACATTGTAGGCAGATGCTCTACCATCTGAGCCACCAGGGAAGTCAAATCAACTATACTTATTGCCCCCCCCCAAAAAAAAATTAGGAAAAAGAAAAAGGGGGATTTCCCTGGAGGTCTGGTGGTTAGGATTGGACTCCCAGTGCAGGGGGCAGAGGTGCCCTTCCTGGTTGGGGAACTAAAATCCTATAAGGGACACCGTGTAACCAAAAAGTTACCATGGTTTTGGCAACAAAGTTGTGGACTGGAGATCAGAGCCCTGGGCTGTCATTCCTGCTGTTAACTTGTTCTGGGACTTTGCAAACATCAAAGTCCCTCTTTCTGTAAACTTAAGGAAGGCCCGGGAATTCTAGGAAGATGTTTCAGGAGTACTTCAATCCCAGATGCTCTGCTTTGATCTATTTTACACATTAAGTTTCTGTGAAAGATTTCTTTTGGAGCTAGAGTGCTACAGCTAAAAACAATAATAGCCAAAAAAGGCTTCCAAACATCACCAAGCTAGATGACAACTACATCGCCTTGTTTAAAATTCACATCTTTGTCACTAAGCTGGAGTATTTTTTTTAATTTGTTTTTTTCTTTTTCATCTTTTGACTATGTTTCATTGCATATGGCATCTTAGTTCCCCACCAGGGATTGAACATATCCCAAAAAGTCCCAGACATATCTTTTTTTATGGGACACCATTCCACCCATTACAAGCATTAACTTGTCTAATTTGTCTGATTAATGTGAGTAGCCTTCTGGGCAGGACTGTATTACTTGCTGTGGAAGGTAACAGGGTCCTTGCCTTAGGAACGTGTGCTCCTGTGGAGAAAGGCAGGATACCATCGACGGACAGCAGTGTGGGACCAAGCAGAGGAGAGACTGTAAAAGAGGCAAGAAGTACGCTGCGAGGAGCCATTGCATCCAAGTGCAATCTGAGACCAGAGGCAAGAAAGTCACTTCAGAGGCTGTTAGACTACAGAGCAGGGAGGGAGGGACTGAGCTGGACGGTTTCGACTGAGCTGGACGGTTTCCATCAATACCAGCTAAGCATGTTAATAGTGCTTCTTTAGAAACAGCTTTGTATGAACTAAATAAAAAGTCAGTGTGACTAAATACAATATGGTATCCTGGGTTGAATCCTGGAACAAACTATGCAGTCCTATTAGTGGTTATCAAGGGCTGGAAGAAGGGAATAGTGAAGAATGACTGCTTAGTGGGTCTGGGGATTTTCTGTGAGGGTAATTTAAATGTTCTAGAACTACATAGAAGTACTAAATAGTAGAACTTCCCTGGTGGCTCAGAGGTTAAAGTGTCTGCCTCCAACACGGGAAACCCAGCTTCAATCCCTGGTTCGGGAAAATCCCCTGGAGAAGGAAATGGCAACCCACTCCAGTATTCTTGCCTGGAGAATCCCATGGACTGAGGAGCCTGGTGGGCTGCAGTCCACGGGGTCACAAAGAGTTGGACACGACTGAGTGACTACTTACTTAGAACTACATAGTGGTGATGGTTAGACAACACTGGATGTACTGAATGCCACTAATGATACATTTTATGTCACGTCTATTTCATCACAGTTTTTAAAAGACTTAAAAAGGCACCTACTTCTAAAATTTGTGAAATCTGATGTTTTCTAGTTTTGACAAAACATACCTAGATTATGTAAGATACTAACATTAGAAGAAGCTGAGTGAAGTGATGATTATATACCTTTTCACTGTGAGATGATTATCACAATCAAGCTGGTTACCGTATCCATAGTTACTGTTTTTGTGTGGTGAGAACACTTCAGATCTCCTGTCTGAGCAAAGTTCAAGCATATAAAACAGTGTTCTTAACCATGGTCAGCATAGTGTACCTTAGATCCCCACATTTTATAACTGAAAGCTTGTACCTTTGACCAGATCTCCCATCCCCACCACTTCCATCCCCAGATTCTGGCAACCACTTTTCTACTCTCTGCTTGAGTTTATCCTTTATATGATTTTACATATAAA
Source organism: Redunca redunca (assembly GCA_006410935.1). Lineage (NCBI taxonomy): Eukaryota > Metazoa > Chordata > Mammalia > Artiodactyla > Bovidae > Redunca > Redunca redunca. The sequence goes on from SJYQ01005458.1 coordinate 213,613, forward strand.
TGAGATCATACTGTGTTTATCTTTTTGTGTCTTGACATTTCATTTAGCATAATATCCTTCAGGTTCCTCTATGTTGTTGCAAATGGCAAGATTTCCTTCCTTTTTATGTCTGAATATTCAATCTCATTGTATGTATATACCATACATTCCTTATCCACTTGTCTGCCAGTGGACACAGAGGTTGTTTCCAAATCTTGGCTACTATGAACCATGCAGTGAACGTGGGGGTGCAGGTATCTCTTTGAGATACTGATTTCATCCACTTTGGAGGTATTTTCCTAAAATGCTAGTAGAATTAGCATATTTTAAACATTCAGTGCCTGAGTTCTGTTTTTCTAAAAAAGATTAAATAGAACATGTTTTCAATTAAGGCCTCCGGCCACTGCAGAACTGGAGGGTAATTGGTGCTTGCCTTCTCTCTGGGGCCTGTCAACCTGAGGGTAATGACTTTTGGCCACTTCAGACCTGAGGTGATTTCAAACCAGCACAAGTTGACTTCTTTTTCTCTATCCAATGTGTTCTCTATGTTCAGTTATTCACACCGCTCAATTACTCTGAGATCTAAAGAGAAGAGAGAGATTTAAGAAGGAAAAGAACACAGCTCCATATTTCATATGGTATACAGTTTGTAAGGGATATGCTTTGCTCAGCAGCCAGATTAGCCTCTGCAAATCATTCTGTGATAAAAGACAAGGATGCCTGTAAAAAAGAGACATAAAAAAGTATGTGTGTGTATGAGGGAGACAGACAGGGAAAGAAAGAAATTGTTACTGAAGTTTTAGAAATGAACCTTTTTTTTCTTTTTAGTAAATGCTAACTGATTTCATTGCAATTTAGAAAATACAGGTAGGCATATAGTCATAAGGAAGAATAAGAGGTAAGTATAAATAGTTCATAGTTCAATATTCTGCTTTTTCTCATCTAATATGTGCCAATTTTCCAAGTCATGAGACATTCTTCACAAACATCATTCTCAATGACTGCATCTTGTTAAGTAATATAGTAGTAAAACTACCTTAAAAATTGATTTAAATTTTGCATAGTAGTACATAGCATGGTACATATTACAAAGTTACAAAGGATATGTAGAGAAAATCCTCTCTCCCACCTCCTGTTCATCTCCTAAGAGGCAATGTAGATTACAAACTTTATCTTTGTTTTAAAATTTTTTATTGAAGGATAATTGCTTTACAGAATTTTGTTGTTTTCTGTCAAACCTCAACATGAATCAGCCATCAGTATACATATATCCCCTCCATTTTGAACTTCCCAATCCCACCCCTCTAGGTTGATACAGAGCCCATTAGAGTTTCTTAGCCATACAGCAAATTCCCATTGGCAATCTATTTTACATACGGTAATTTAAGTTTCCATGTTACTCTTTCCATACATTGTACCCTCTCCTCTCTCCCCATGGCTGCAATTCTATTCTGTCTGTCTGTTTCTCCATTGCTGCCCTATAAGTAAATTCTTCAGTACCATTTTTCTAGATTCTATATATATGTGTTAGAATACAATATTTCTTTTTCTGACTGACTTCATTGTATAATAGGTTCTAGGTTTATCCATCTCATTAGAACTGACTCAAAGGTGTTCCTTTTTATGGTTGAGTAATATTCCATTGTGTATATGTACCACAACTTCGTTATCCATCTGTTGATGGACATCTAGGTTGCTTCCATGTTCTAGCTAATATAAATGGTACTGCAATGAAAAATGGGATGCATGTGTCTTTTTCAATGAAATGACTAGTTTCCTTTTCAGACTTGAGGGGAGATAATTCAGTTTCAAGAGAGCTGGTTATTATTTTTTTTTCTTATTAAAGATTCCCAAAGAATCATCTGTTTATCAGCATAGATATTCAAATACTGTGCTTTGTTCCATGCATGATATATTTTTTCATTTTTCTTTCTGGACTCCTCTGTCCATGGAATTTTCCAGGCAAGAATACTGGAGTGGGTAGCCATTCACTTCTCCAGGGGATGTTTCCAACCCAGGGGTCAAACCTGTCTCCTGCATTGCAGGCAGATTCTCCGCCATCTGAGCTACCAGGAAGCCCCCTTTCTTTCTAAAAGGATCTGAAATACATTAAAATTTCTGAACTAAAGTCTTAGAAACTATAGTTCTTGGTACACGACTTTGTATATAGTCATATTCCAATAAGAGGGGTCTGTTTTCTGAGGGAGACTTGTGGATTTACTCATACTTTTTCAGGTGCTACTTCACGCAGATCTATTCAGGCCAAAAAGAAAGCATACGGATGTAGGAATAATTCACCTTAGTGTTGAAGATGTTATATAACGATTGATGAGATTGGTATAGGACAAATAGTGGCTGATAAGTGAAATACAGCAAGGATGACAAGAAGAAAATGCCCCCAAACTTAGCCAAAACTAGAGAGCTATATCTGATCATTTAGATGAAAGCAGTACCAACGCTTGTGTGAATCTAGTAGTTAACTCCAGAATCATGTGCTGACAGGTGTTTAGTAATTGGAAATATTTTAAGTTCACTTGCAGCAAGTAAATGGTAAATATTTCATTCTATAGCATGGATCAGCAAATCCCAAGTCATCTTTTACATATCTTTATTAAATCCTAAATTAAAAGAACCCTTTATGGTGTTAAGGAGAGGAATCTAGATCCAGTCATCTTGCTCACATTATTTTTCAAATGGGCAATAGTGGCTGTATAACAAGTTACCCCTAATTTAGAAACTTAAAATAACCAGTATTTATTATTTCCCAGTTTCTGATTGACAAAAGTCAGGTAATGGTTGGGTGGGTGTTGCTGGCTCCCTCATGAGGTTGCAGTCAAGCTGTTGGGTTGGGGGAATGCCATTGTCTGAAAGGTAGCATAGGGCTGGAGGATTCACTTCCAAGTTGAGGCAGATAGTCTTTGACAGGTCTCAGTTACTTGCTGGCTGTGGGCTGTTGACCTGTATTCCTATGAATCACTCCATAGACTTCCTGAATGTTCTCATGTCACAAAAGCTGCCTTCACCTAGTGAGTGATAGGAGAGGGAGCAAGCAAGCAAGAGAACACCTGAGATGGAAGACACAGTTTCTTACAATCTAATCCTTGGAGTGTAATACCATCACTTATATGTGTTGTTGGTCACATAGACCAACCCTGGTCTAGTATGGAAGGGGTATGATTCTAGATAAGGGTTTGAGTATCAAGGAGCAGAGACAACTAAGGGCCATCTGGGAGGCTGGCTATGATAGTGACTTCCAAATCTGTCAGGTATTTATATTCCATTGGGTACATTTGAACCTAACAGCTTTAATTTTAAATGCTAGTATCTACATTATGTTGGAAATTTCATCCTTTGTAACTGCTTATATTTATGATTTAAAGATGTACTTATTTTTAAAAAATTTTTTTGGGGATGAGTATAAAAGTTTG
>SJYQ01005458.1:225346-284589 GCA_006410935.1 Redunca redunca
TGAATCAGCTTGAATAGTTTTTATCTTTTCAGTAATTTGTCCATTTCATCTAAGTTATCTAACTTATTAGCATACACTGTCCGTAGTATTCCATAATAATCACTTTATTTCTATAAGATGAGTAGTAATGTCCTCTGTTTCATTCCTGATTTTAGTAATTTGAGTCTCCTCTCTTCATTTGTTAATAAGTCTTGCTAAAGTTCTGTTCATTTTTTCTATCTTTTTAGAGATACATAGTAATTTGAGTCTCCTCTCTTCATTTGTTAATAAGTCTTGCTAAAGTTCTGTTCATTTTTTCTATCTTTTTAGAGATACAATTGACATACAATATTGTATAAGTTTAAGGTATGCAGTCTGTTGATTTGATATACTTATTTATTATAAAATGATTACCACAGTAGCATTAGCTAAGACATTCTTCATATCACATAATTATCATCTATCTTTTGTGGTGATAACACTTAAGATGTACAGTTTTAGCAACTTTCAAGTGTAAAATACAATATTAATAACTGTAATCACTGTGTTGTATACTACATATCCATAACTTACTCATTGTATAGCTGGAAGTTTGTACTCTTAAAGGTTGGCAATTTTGATCTTTTCAAATAACCTACTTTCAGTTTCATTAATCTTATGCATTTTTTTCTATTCATTTTTCTTTTTACCTCTGCTCTGGTCTTTATTCCTATATTCTGTTTGCTTTGGGTTTAGTTTGTCTTTTCTCTCGAGTGTCTTAAGGTAGATGGTTATTGTACTGATTTGAGATCTTTCTTATTTTCTTATTATAGGCATTTATGGCTATAAATGTCTCTCTAAGCACTACTATTACAGCTGCATTTTGTTAGTTTTGGCATTCTGTGTCTTCATATCCATTTGTCTCAAAAGTATTTTGTAATTTCTTTTTTGACATATTGATTATTTAGAACTGTGTTGTTTAATATCCATGTATTTGTGAGCTTCCCAAATTTGTTTCTATTATTGAATTCTGATGTTATTTTATTATGGTTAGAGAATATCATGAGGTTTATTTTGTAGCTTAGCATGTCACCTACCCTGAGAATGTTCCACATGCATTGGAAAAGAATGTATATTCTGTTGTTGTTGAGTGGGGTAGTCTATTGCTAAGTCACTTCAGTCGTGTCTGACTCTCTGCGACCCCATAGACAGCAGCCCACCAGGCTCTGCCGTCCCTAGGATTCTCCAGGCAAGAACACTGGAGTGGGTTGCCATTTCCTTCTCCAATGCATGAAAATGAAAAGTGAAAGTGAAGTCGCTCAGTCGTGTCCGACCCTCAGCGACCCCATGGACTGCAGCCTTCCAGGCTCCTCTGTCCATTTCCAGGCAAGAGTACTGGAGTGGGGTGCCCTTGCCTTCTCCAGGGGTAGTCTATAGATGCCTCTTAAGTCTAGTTGCTTTGTAAGTGTTTTGATGTTCTCATTTCCTTGTTCATCTTCTGCCAGTTATTTTATTCATTATTTAAAATGAAATATTGAGGTCTCTAACTATTGTTGTCTAATTGTTTACTTCTCCCTTATTTTCTATAAGTTTTTGCCTCATGTATTTTGGTGCTCAGTTACTAGGCACATATCTGCTTATAATTTGTTGTATGTGCCTGATGGATTAACCCTTTTATAAAAGAATTTACTCTTATATAATGCCTGTACTTATCCCTAGTAGTATTTTTGTTTTAAAGTATATTTTGACTATTAATATAGCCACCTTAGTTTTGTTATGGTTGCTGTTGCATGGTATACAACATGCAACACGCCTTTGCCTTTTAATCTATTTATTTGTCTCTTTAAGTCTAAAGTACGTCTCTTGTACATAGCACATAGTTTGATATTATTATTTTATCCAGTTGTCTTTTGCATGAATTATTTAAGCCATATACATTTCATATTATATTGATATAGTTAAGATTTGCATTTGCAGTTTTGCTTTTTGTTTTTTATATGTCTCATGTCTTTTTGTTCCTCTACTCCTTCTTTACTGCTTTCTTTTGCTTAAACATTTTCTAATGTAATGTTTTCATTTCTTTAATGATTTTTTACAGTTCTTATTGGGTTTTTTTCCTTATTTATTGCTGTAGGGCTTCATATATACATCTTAACATGTCAGCATCTACATCAAATTTATGTTAATTCCAGTGAGGTACAGAAATTTAATTCTAGGAAATCTAGTTTATTGGTTAGGCTAGTAATTAAGCTACTAGCTTGCTCTTAACTGCTTTCCACCAAAACCTCCATCATTTGTGAGCGCATCCTTAGGCCTAAATTTACTCACATTCTGTCTCAAAAAAATAAGTCCTCTTGGGTAGAGCTTCAGCCCTCTCTAGTCTACGTCCTGCCTCTTGCCCAGGGCAAAAATCTCTGAGCCATGCGCTAGAGCTGGGTTTAGGGACAAGTGGTATGCTTTTTCTCCGAGTGACACTCCTGCTTTAATAGCTGGGCACTGGATGGAGGGTGGTAGCCTCTGGTCTTCTTTGTTGCTTTTCCTAGTCTGGAACCTCAGACCTATGTATGAACTGGGGACCTAAGTGTTCTTAGGGTGTCATGCAGACATAAGTAGGGCCTCTTCCCATGAGTAGGAGCTGGACAGGAAAAGAGAGCCCCCAAATTCTTGACGGCACTTACCAGGAACTTAGCTATGCCACAAACATCTGTGAGGTGGAATGGGAAATGTGGATGTTCTGCCCTCCTTGGAAAGACACTATAGCCCTTGACATGTAGCTGCAGCAAGAAGGAGTCCTGTGCTCCTGGCTGCCTAGAGTGGAATTTCTGTTACGTTGGACAGAGAAACAGTGAGAAGGAAGTGGGTTGTGGTTCAGCTAGCACAGATAATTGCTGTTCTTGCTGAGTTTTAGTAGATTTCTTGAAGAAATGATTTTTCCTTTTCTGCATGTCTTTAGGATCATTTTTAGCAACTTTAAATGTTTTTTTTAATGACTTCAATAGTATATTGAACACCTATGCCTTTACCAAGAAACCTAAGAATTAAAACATTACAGAGGTGATCATAGTCCTCTCTATTCTTCTTCCTAATCCCATTTCTCTCTCTTTCTCCAGAAATAATCAATACCTTTAATTTAGAGTTTCACATTCCTATAATATGTTTATCTTTTATTATATATGTATACATTCTGAAACAGAAAACACATGATTCTTTAAGGTTTATAATTATGTATAAAGATATTGAGCCTGTATCATTAAAAAAGAGAAAGAAATTCAGCTCTTGCTTTATAAAACACAGATAAACACAGGAATATTAGCTGAAACTATCCCTTCAAATAAATTGAGCCTTAAAGTTCATCATTTGTGACCAGAAGTAATTGTCTCATTGTTACATAAAAATATCTGAAATAACATGATAACCTGCTGTCACTAATTGATAACCACATCTGGACTGCGAAGTGGTAGAGGTTTCCTGGAGTTACAAGGCCCCAGTATGACACTATAAAGGGTTAATATGCATCTCTCTCAATACCTACCCAGCAAATTCCACTTTACATGGACACGTGAGGCCTCAACATAGCAATACTAACCTGGGAAAGTGGTGGGTGATGGTTTTCTAGAATAGAAAGCCATTCGAGGGAGACTTATTTTAGGAGGTAAATCAAGCAAGAGAGGAATGTATGGAATTTCAGAGTCAGAACTTTTGAAAAGCTTGAGTTGAGAACCAGAGAAAAAGGGGGATAAGAAAATGACTTAAGATCTCTCTGTGACCTTATTAACCTGTGACATATTAACCTGGCTGAAAAGATAGATGGAGACTGGAGAAGAAAGAAGGTCTCTAGTTTGTTGGGCATTTTATGTTTAAGGAAAGGGATGGGAGTCAGTAGCAAGTTCACTGGAAGGGGCCTACTATAGACCTGAGATAATACCCAATGACCAGGGTTCTATTCAATCCCCTAATGTGCACAGAGAAGGCAATGGCACCCCACTCCAGTACTCTTGCCTGGAAAACCCCATGGATGGAGGAGCCTGGTAGGCTGCAGTCCATGGGGTCGCTAAGAGTCGGACATGACTGAGCAACTTCACTTTCACTTTTCACTTTCATGCATTGGAGAAGGAAATGGCAACCCACTCCAGTGTTCTTGCCTGGAGAATCCTGGGGAGGGCGGAGCCTGGTGGGCTGCCGTCTATGGGGTTGCACGGAGTTGGACACGACTGAAGCAACTTAGCAGCTGCAGCAATGTGCACAGTGTGAATGGAACCTGTTCATACAATGAGATATTGTTCCTATGGTTATATTATATGGAAGAGGTGAAGAAATTTTGCATATGGGCTTGACATTATTAGGTGATCCGCTTGAAAGCAAGCTCCCCTGCTGGCCTTGAAGAGGCAAACAACCATATTCTGAACTGCCTACAGAAATGAGTGGCCTCTCAGAGCTGAGGACCTCAGTCCTATAGCCACAAGAAACTGAACTCCACCAGCAACTTGCTTAAACTTGAAGGAGGACTCAGCTCCAGAGGAGGATGCTTCCCAGCCAACATTTTTGTTGTAGGTTCGTGACACCCTGAGCAGGAGACCCAGTTAGATTGTGACCAGACTCCTGACCTACAGAAATCGTGAGATAATTAGTGTTGTTTTAAACCACTAAATTTGTAGTAATTTGTTACATAGCAATCAAAAACTAGCACAGATCTCTTTCAAAATGTTTGCCTGAGACATCAAAGTACCTAGTCAGGCTTCTAGGAAAAAATATCACAATGACTTGGATCATTTTGGAATATATTTGACCTATGTGATTATCCCATTGGCCTGTCTATTCCTTTATTCCCAAGGCATGAGAAGGGCCATTCTTGAGCTAGTTTTTAAGACCATGTTTTAATTGCTTAGTTTTATAGTGTTTTATCTATGGCTATCGACAAAAGGTTTCAGAATTTTATAGTAATACTGTATTTTCTGTTTACTAAATAATGGTATTTAAAAGTGGTAACTTCATGCCAAATTGGTTTTTCTTTTGTCAAAGACTGACATCTTCATTTATGTAATTATATTTTCAGTGGTCTCTCCTGGCTTCTTCCACTCACCCAATGGGTTCTGTCCTACAGCCATTGTTATTGAAGGAAACAAAAGTAAATGTCCTAACGATTTTCCCCTTCGCGCTTCAGGCAATTCTAAGACNAGGATCTTAAAGAAGTTGCTGACCTGAATGCATGTAACACTCTCATTAGGATAAAATAAAATTACCCCAAGTGATCCAGAGACACAGCCTTTCTCTCCAAGAGAAAAAGATACAGCAATATCCAAAGCATGGCTTCTGGTGAAACAATAAACTCAAGAGGCAGAAGTTAAGCTGCACCAGAGAGAACTAATGGAACAGAACAGAATCTTTAGAAACAAGTCCCTTTTTGTTATTCTAGAGTTTCAACAACTCATCCTGCTTCCTTCCTACTTTCTGGTACGTTGGTAGAGACAAAAAACTGTGCCTTCGAAATAACCTATGAAATAAATAGTTCAGTACCACTGAACTAAATTCACTGCAATTTGTAACAGGTAACATTCTTTGCCAGCCTGTCCATAGGACAGGTTTCCCTGTCCTACTTCAGCCAGGAGGATTTAGTGCACTAGCAATATCATGTCAGACCACCTAGAAAGCAATAGTTTAATAATGTCAATGAAAATAATCAATAAAAAACCTATACTAGGAGTAGAAAAGAGTGTGATCTGAGCCACACTGAGGAATATAACTCAGAAGACAGTCTCTCAGAAAATTAGCAGAGTCTACCTCAGAGAAGCATTTTCAGCACAGTTTTATATCTTATCAGAACTAAAGAACATCAAACAAGTCAAGAATACATTCCTTTGGGGCTTCAAAGAAAGGAAACACAGATCAACGTGTACACAACATTGGCACTGGGGAAGATAGTCTTATAATACTGAAGGAGTACCAACATTGGAATCTCAGGAAGGGAGGCTTTTTATATTTATTTTCAACATGGATATTCTTTACTTCTGTCCAATGACAGCATATGTACAATGTATGTTTGATAGACCACAAACAGATTGCTTTAGTTAACATAAAATTCAAGTTAACTCATGTATTAGTCAGAATGACTTTCTTGTACCTCAGTATGTGAACATTTCTTTTATCCATAATATAAGTAGAAAATAAAATTATACTTAGGAATATAAGTACATAAATGTTAATATTTGTAATACTCAAAGATCAAATTAGAGATAGCATGTCAGTCAACTTAGAAAGCTCACAAAAATACTTCATTTCAGAATTTGCATGGCAGATAAAGAAACCTCATTTTGTTGCCTCCCTTTTCTGTGTCCCAGGACAGTAGAGATACATAGAACATCCCAAACCCTAACTTGATTAGTCATCTCAGAGTGCCTCCAACACAGTGCATCTTGAACCCCAGAAAGAAAATACCTTGTTTTTTTATTGTATAATGTTAAGGCTTTTCTTCTCTTGGCATTCTTGTCTAGCTCTATGAGCTAACAGTGTTGGAAATGACTTTGTTTAGGTAATTTACTTGCAATCACCACGGAGACAACTTGAATCTAAATTTGAATTATGAAATAAACTTCAGTCTTTATTTTTTGACTTTATCTACAAAGTACAGATATTTACATTGGATCCAAATAATTGTTTTTTTCTTGATAACATAGGGGAAATGCTTCTCTCTTCATAAATATTAAATGAAAGAAGAAACCCAATGATGAAATAAATCAGCCATGTGTTTAAGCTTCCAACTTTGTCATTATGTTTTATCGCATCAGGATCTTTTCCCAAGAATTCTTTCCCATTTTATCCCCATGTCAACTCTAATTAATTTATTCCATACAGTTTGTAAAATGTTAGTAAGAAAGGACTTTTCTGGAAGCAGTTTTAGGTTTACAGAAAAATGAACAGAAAGTAGAATTCCCATATACACTCTCACCACTCTCCTCAGTTTTTCTATTATTCCCAATTTGCATTAGTATGATACAGTTGGTACAAGCAGTGAGACAATGTTGAGACATTATTGACTGAAGTTTATAGTTTACATTAGGGTTCACCTTTGTGTTATACATTATGTTGGTCTTAACAAATATATAATGACATGTATCAAACATTACAGTATCATAGAAAGAATCCAGGTATGACTTGAGAGTGTCACTTTTCTGGTTCTATAGATACTGTAAAACTTGTAAACAACAACAACAAAAAATATATATATATATTTGTTGTGATCAAGAAGAGCTATTGTCAAGTTACCTCCAAAGGTTAACTCCAGCCCCGTATATTGCTTCTGTTCAATGGAGCAAACACTGATGTAAAAGGAATGATTTTTCTCTAGCTTTTTCTATGCTGGAAATGAAAGCTACCTTATGTAGGTTATCAGTTCAGTTAAGTTCAGTCCATCACCAACTCCCAGAGTTCACTCAAACTCATGTCCATTGAGTCGGTGATGTCATCCAACCATCTCATCCTCTGTCATCCGCTTCTTCTCTTGCCTTCAATCTTTCCAAGCATCAGGATCTTTTCCAATGAGTCAGCTCTTAGCATCATGTGGCCAAAGTATTGGAGTTTCAGATTCAACATCAATGAACATTCAGGACTTATTTGCTTTAGGATGGACTGGTTCGATCTCCCTGCAGTCCAAAGATCAGAAGAATCTTCTCCAACACCACAGTTCAAAAGCATCAACTCTTCGGCGCTCAGCATTCTTTACAGTCCAACTGTCACATCAATGCATGACTACTGGAAAAACCATAGCTTTGGCTGCATGGACCTTTGTTGGCAGAGTAATGTCTCTGTTTTTTAATATGCTGTCTAGGTTGGTCATAACTTTTCTTCCAAGGAGTAAGCGTCTTTTAATTTCATGGCTGCAGTCACCGTCTGCAGTCATTTTGGACCCAAAAATATAAAGTCTGTCACTGTTTCCACTGTTTCTTCACCTATTTGCCATGAAGTGATTGGGACTGGATGCCATGATCTTAGTTTTTTAATGTTGAGCTTTAAACCAACTTTTCCACTCTCTTCTTTCACTTTCATCAAGAGGCTCTTTAGTTGTTCTTCACTTTCTGCCATAAGGGTGGTGTCTGCATATCTGAGATTATTGATATTTCTCCCAGCAATCTTGATTCCAGCTTGTGCTTCATCCAGCCCAGCATTTCTCATGATGTACTCTGCATAGAAGTTAAATAAGCAGGGTAACAATATATAGCCTTGACGTACTCCTTTTCCTATTTGGAACCAGTCTGTTGTTCCATGTGCAGTTCTAACTGTTGCTTCCTGACCTGCATACAGATGTCTCAAGAGGCAGGTCAGGTGGTCTGATATTCCCACCTCTTTCAGAATTTTCCACAGTTTCTGTGATCCGTACAGTCACAGCTTTGGCATAGTCAATAAAGCAGAAATAGATGTTTTTCTGGAACTCTCTCACTTTTTCGATGATCCAGCAGATTTTGGAAATTTGATCTCTGGTTCCTTTGCCTTTTCTAAAACCAGCTAGAACAGCTGGAAGTTCACGGTTCACATATTGTTGAAGCTTGGCTTGGAGAATTTTGAGCATTACTTTACTAGTGTTATGTAGGTAATAAACAGATATAAATGAGAATTAAGAAGAACAAAACCATCCCCAAGGAAAAGAAATGCAAAAAGGTAAAACAGTGTCTGAGGAGGCCTTACAAATAGCTGAGAAAAGAAGAGAAGTGACAGGCAAAGGTGAAAAGGAAGGATATACCCATCTGAATGCAGAGTTCCAAAGAATAGCAAGGAGAGATAAGAAAACCTTCCTAAGTGATCAGTGTAAAGAAACAGAAGAAAAGAATAGAATGAGAAAGACTAGAGATCTCTTCACAAAAATTAGAGATACCCAGGGAACATTTCATGCAAAGATGGGCACAATAAAGGACAGAAATGGTTTGGACCTAAAAGAAGCAGAAGATGTTAAGAAGAGGTGGCAGGAATACACAAAAGAACTATACAAAAAAGATCTTCATGACCAAGATAACCCTAGTGGTGTGATCACTCACCTAGAGCCAAACATCCTGGAGTGTGAAGTCAAGTGGGCCTTAGAAAGCATCACTACAAACAAAGCTAGTGGAGGTGATGGAATTCCAGTTGAGCTATTTCAAATCCTAAAAGCTGATGCTGTGAAAGTGTGCTGCACTCATGCCAGCAAATTTGGAAGACTCAGCAGTGGCCACAGGACTAGAAAAGGTCAGTTTTCATTCCAATCCCTAAGAAAGGCAATGCCAAAGAATGTTCAAGCTACCACACAATTGCACTCATCTCACACACTAACAAAGTCATGCTGAAAATTCTCCAAGCCAGGATTCAACAGTGCATGAACCAAGAACTTCCAGATGTTCAAGTGGAATTTAGAAAAGGCAGAGGAACCAGTGACCAAATTGCCAACATCTGTTGGATCATAGAAAAATCAAGAGAATTCCAGAAAGACATCTACTTCTGCTTCATTGACAACACTAAAGCCTTTGACTGTGTGGATTAAAAGAAATTGTGGAAAATTCTTAAAGTGATGGGAATACCAGACCACCTTACCTGCCTCCTGTGAAACCTGTATGCAGATCAAAAAGTAACAGTTAGACTGGTTCCAAATTGTAAAAGGAGTACATCAAGGCTGTGTATTGTAACCTTGCTTATTTGATTTATATGCAGAGTACATCATGTGAAATACTGGACTGGATGAAACACAAGCTAGAATCAAGATTGCTGGCAGAAATATCAATAGCCTCACATATGTAGATGACACCACCCTTCGGGCAGAAAGTGAAGAACTAGAGAGCCTCTTAATGAAAGTGAAAGAGGAGAGTGAAAAAACTGGCTTAAAACTCAAAATTCAAAAAACTAAGATCATGGCATCTAGTCCCATCACTTCATAGCAAATAGGGGCAAAAGTGAAAGTAGTGACAGATTTTATTTTTTTGGGCTCCAGAATCACTGCAGATGGTGACTGCAGCCATGAAACTAAAAGGTGCTTGCTCCTTGGAAGGAAAGCTATGACAAACAGATGTATAGCACAGTCTTTTGGACTCTGTGGGAGAAGGAGAGGGTGGGATCATTTGGGAGAATGGCATTGAAACATGTATAATATCATACAAGAAACGAATTGCCAGTCTAGGTTCGATGCAGTATACAGGATCTGGTATCCTGGGATGATACCAGATCTGGTATCTGGTATCTGGGGCTGGTGCACTGGGATAACCCAGAGGGATGGTATGGGGAGGGAGGAGGGAGAGGGGTTCAGGATTGGGAACACGTGTACACCCATGGCGGATTCATGTTGATGTATGGCAAAACCAACACAATATTGTAAAGTAAAAATAAATAATAAATAAAAACCAGACACATCACTTTGCCAACGTAGGTCTGTATAGTTAAAGCTATGGTTTTTCCAGTAGTCATGTATGGATGTGAGAGTTGGACCATAAAGAAAGCTGAGCACTGAAGGATTGATGCTTCTGAACTGGGGTGTTAGAGAAGACTCTTGAGAGTCCCTTGAACAGCAAGGAGATCAAACCAGTCAATCCTAAAGGAAATCAATCCTAAATATTCATTGGAAAGACTGATGCTAAAGCTGAAGCTCCAATACTTTGGCCACCTGATGCAAAGAACTGACTCGTTGGAAAAGACCCAGATGCTGGGAACAATTGAAGGCAGGAGGAGAAGGGGGTGACAGAGAATGAGATAGATGGAGGGTGTCCCTGACTTGATGGGCATGAGTTTGAACAAGCTCCAGGAGTTGGTGGTGGGCAGGGAACCCTGGCTTGCTACAGTCTGCAGGGTCACAAAGAATTGGACAGGACTGAGTGACTGAACTGAACCAATTAAGTCTTGCTTTGCTTATGTGAGGCTTAGTACAAGTGAATCCACTTTGGCCCTGTTATTTCTTTTTAGCAGTCCTCCCCACCCACTCCCCCCAAAAAACCCTCCCCTTTTGATCAGACCCTCAACTGAGAAATGCAATCAAATTATAAGGCAGTAGGGGCACTCTCAGCTGCTGTTCTGTAGTTCTCAAAGCTTTTGTTGATCCTTCATGTGGTATCCACTGGTCATGACATTTCGCTTAATCTCTGTAATAAATGACAAGCCACAACTTCAGGTTTTTTAATACGGTCATTCTCTTTGTTCTATTTTTGAAGTTCCAGTTATGGAGATCATTTTCTCAGAGGCCAATGGCTGTGAGCTTACATTTAAAACCTTTGCTGATGCTGCTGCTAAGTCGCTTCAGTCGTGTCCGACTCTGTGCGACCCCATAGATGGCAGCCCACCAGGCTCCCCGGTCCCTGGGATTCTCCAGGCAAGAACACTGCAGCGGGTTGCCATTTCCTTCTCCAATGCATGAAAGTGAAAAGTGAAAGGGAAGTCACTCAGTTGTGTGGACTCTTAGCGACCCCATGGACTGCAGCCCACCAGGCTCCTCCCTTCATGGTAGTTTCCAGGCAAGAGTGGGGTGCCATAAAACCTTTAAGAACCCACAAACTGCCAGGAGGTTACTATGTTTCTTTTAAGCAGGATAATTCCAATCTGGATGCAGTTTGGAGCCATTGTCCCCAAGACCCAAACCAATCAAAATCAAATAAGTCAGTGGAAGTCCCCATTGAAGGAGTCACCTTTATAAGCCACGTGACTTGCTCAGTGATGTTATGAAACAGCTTTGCCTTGCCCAGAAACATTAAACCAGGTATAGCAGGTAGTATTGGCCACAGCATATATAACTCCTTATTCAGTTAAAAGATAATCAAGGGCTATTGTATTATCAAGAAAACTTAGGCCAGAGAGTCTAAGGATTTTTGGGGTCATTTGTTGCTTTACATTCAAGATTCTGCAAACTTGCAAGAGTTAAGAAAACGTTCCTAGTTATAGCCTCATTTGCATTTACTCCAAACTAAGGAAGTAGGGCCCGGCCAACGGAAGCAAATCCTGAATCATGAATGCCTTGATAATTTCTGTTTAAACCTATGACTCAGGACTGGAAAGGTGACAGCCATGGAGGCCTTAAAATTTTAAGAATCTGTAAACCACACAACGGATATCCCTGGTGGTCCAGTGGCTAAGACATCTGCTCTCCCAATGCAGGGGGCCTGGGTTCAATCCCTGATCAGGAAACTAGATCCTTCTTGCTGCAATTAAAGATCCTGATCACTATCAAAAACAACAGAATGATCTCAGTTCATTTCTCATAACTAATTTTTCAGCGTGCCACAGTACATATTTACTGATAGATCTTTCTACTTCTCTGTAAAAGGAAAACAAAAGTGGATAAACCTGTGTTTAGTGATTAATAACTCATTTGGAAATGATCTGTGTATTTAATGACTTGTTGTTCAGTCCTTCGGTCATGTCTGTCTCTTTGAGACCTCCTTGATGCCAGGCTTCCCTGTCCTTCACTGTCTCCCAGAGTTTGCTCAAATTCATGTCCATTGAGTCGATGATGCCATCCAACCATCTCAATATTCTCTCACCCCTATCATTTAACTTAGCAAAACTTTGTTTCAGGATCTTAAAAAGATTTGTGAAAAGTTCACCTAAAACTCTTTATCATACTTACATCTATTCAGTTTACTTGTTCTTCAGCAGTTATGTTTATATTACCCACAAAAACTTCATGAGCCATTAGACAAAGTCAGCAATCATCCCAAGTTTTTTGTTTTGTTTAGTTTGACTCACAAATTTTCTAAGCTCTGACATGACCTAATGGACTGTTAATAAAGCTAGGTTAGAATGAAAGTTGTATGTCAGAATTATTTTTAATGTTGATAACTCTAAAGACATACCTATTTAATTTAACCAACAAACAAAGTGGCTTTTATTTACTAAAGCTTATCATCTCAGGTCATGTGAACCTGAAAAGTATTGGACTATGTTTTATTGTATTTTTAAGAATTTTGTGAATATGTAATTCATATAAGCATTTAATTTTCTTTAGAACAGTTAAATACCTTTACAGATTAGTTTTGGCATTACCAACCGGAAGTAGAAAATACCACACATATACAACACGTATGGAGACACGTGTGAGTATATAGATGCATGAAGAGACCTCATAGCTTCAGTACACTTAAGACATCTCATTTGCCCACGTTTCAGGTGACCTTTCCCCACCCTCCTTTTCTTTCACTGATAAGAATTGCTTCCATGAAGTTTGTACTTTATCATTTAGATCTCAAAGGTACAGGGTAAGAACACAGGTTATAAGTCATTTAAGAGAAATAGAAGAGGTTTTGAAATTGGTAAAAAGGAATAGGTAAACTTTGGATTGCCTCTGGAGCTGCATTTCTAGTTTTGCAAAGATTTTTAAGGAGGGTTGCTCTCAATTCCTCAAGGAATTGGCTTGCAACTTGAATGATATCATAGGTTGACCCACCCATAAATTCTTTTACAAGGGCTTTGAAAGGTTTCTCTTTCCCTCTGGATATGTAGTTTTATTTTAGTTTAAGGGAGAAGGCTGCTAAAATGTTTCTAGTAGGCTTTGCAATTTGGCCAATTTCTGACCACAGAGCTACTTTGTAAGTTTTTTAGCTAGGACAAACAGTAAATATTTCTGGCAGTACTAAACAACCCTTTGGACTCAAGAGGCATTCCCAAGGAGGTTGCAAAAGAGATTTTATTTTCTTCTTTCTACTGAGTACTACAGACAGAGATCCAGGAGAGCTAATTCTGGTAAGGAATCTTACCCTTAGCTGGCTTGTCAGTTTTCTGAGGATCCTGTTGGCAGACTTCAGGCAAGTAAGGTTTAAACTAGGGGGTGTAGCTTCAGTGTTCCAGAACTTGACAAAGTTCTTCATTAACTTTTAGTTTACCTTAGCTGTTTAAGGGAATACCATAGCAATTTACCAGAAAATCTCTCAGAGTTGTATCAACTCTGAAAGGGACCAATAGGAAGGTTCTCCTTTGAGGAGATAAGATAAGAAGGCATGTGAGTCTGATGTTGAAAAATTTGCATAACCTTTGGAAGATAATCTCTTTTCATGAGTTCCAGATGATAATAATTGAGACATTGTTCCCTGGACCAGCATTTTAAAGATCAGCCCCTTGGAGTGTGCAGTGTTGGGGGATCCAGGTGTTAATTTTAAGTGTCTGATGGAGCTCTTGTAGCTGTAGAGTTAATGGCTTGCTGCACTTTTGTTTCTGATCTTGTATTTTAAATTCTCATTAGCCTTTAGTGACAAACTTTTTAATAAAGTTCTTTGGGAGTCTTCCTTTTGAAATTTTTTGTATACCAATTAAAATAAGTATTTCATTCTGTTTAATATGAAAGCCTATAAAGTACTTTCAGGTACACTACTTAGGCCAATTATCTTGTATATTTGAAATATCTACAACTGTGGGCAAGAATCCCTTAGAAGAAATGGAGTGGCCATCATAGTAAACAAAATTTTGAGTCTGACATGCAGTACTTGGATCCAATCTCAAAAATGACAGAATGATCTCCATTCGTTTCCAAGGCAAACCATTCAATAAAACAGTAATCCAACTCTGTGCCCCGACCAGTAATGCTCAAGAAGCCGAAGTTGAACAGTTCTGTGAAGACATACAAGGCCTTCTAGAACGAACACCCTAAAAAGATGTCCTTTTCATTATACAGAACTGGAATGCAAAAGTAGGAAGTCAAGAAATACCTGGGGTAACAGGCAAATTTGGCCTTGGAGTACAAAACAAAGCAGGGCAAAGGCTAATAGAGTTTTGCTGAAAGAACACCCTCTTCCAGCAACACAAGAGAAGACTCTACACATGGACATCACCAGCTGGTCGATACCAAAATCAGATTGATTATATTCTTTGCAGCCAAAGATGTAGAAGCTCGATACAGTCAGCAAAAACAAGACCAGGAGCTGACTGTGTGGCTCAGATCATGAATTCCTTATTGCCAAATTCAGATTTAAATTTAAGAAAGTAAAGAAGAACACTATTCAAGTATGACATAAATCAAATCCCTTAAGTTATACACTGGAAGTGACAAATAGATTCAAGGAATTAGATCTGATAGAGTGCCTGAAGAACTATGGACGGAGGTTCATGACATTGTACAAGAGGCAGTAATAGAGACCATTCCCAAGAAAAAGATATCCAAAAAGGCAAAATGGTTGTCTGAAGAGGCCTTACAAATAGCTGAGAAAAGAAGAGAAGTGAAAGGCAAAGGAGAAAAGGAAAGATATACCCATTTGAATACAGAGTTCCAAAGAATAGCAAGGAGAGATAAGACAGCCTTCCTTAGTGATCAATTCAAAGAAATAGAGGAAGATAATAAAATGGAAAAGACTAGAGATTTCTTCAAGAAAATTAGAGATAATAAAGGAATGTGTCATGCAAAAATGGGCTCAATAAAGGACACAAATATTATGGACCTAACAGAAGCAGAAAATATTAAGAAGAGGTGGCAAGACTACAGAGAAGAACTATACAAAAAAGGTTTTCATGACCCAGATTACCACGATGGTGTGATCACTTACCTAAAGCCAGATACTGGAATGTGAAGTCAGGTGGGCCTTAGGAAACATCACCAGAAACAAAGCTAATGGAAGTGATGGAATTCGAGTTGAGCTATTTCAAATCCTAAAAGATGATGCTGTGATAAAGCGCTGCACTCAATACGCCAGCAAATTTGGAAAACTCAGCAGTGGCCACAAGACTGGAAAAGGTCAGTTTTCATTCCAATCCCAAAGAAAGGCAATGCCAAAGAATGTTCAAACTACCACACAATTGCACTCATCTCACACACTAGCAAAGTCATGCTGAAAATTCTCCAAGCCAGGCTTCAACAGTACATGAACCGTGAACTTCCAGATGTTCAAGCTTGTTTTAGAAAAGGCAGAGGAACCAGAGATCAAATTGACAAAATCCATTGAATCATTGAAAAAGCAAGAGTGTTCCAGAAAAACATCTGCTTTTTTGACTATGCGAAAGCCTTTGACTGTGTGGATCATAACAAACTGTGGAAAAATATTCAAGAGATGGGAATACAAGACCACCTGACCTGCCTCTTGAGGCATCTGTATGCAGATCAGGAAGCAACAGTTAGAACTGAACATGGAATAGACTGGTTCCAAATAGGAAAAGGAGTACATCAAGGCTATATATTGTCACCCTGCTTATTTAGCTTATATGCGGGGTGCATCATGTGAAATGCCAGGCTGAATGAAGCACAAGCTGGAATCAAGATTGCTGGGAGAAATATCAGTAACCTTAGATATGCAGATGACACCAACTTTACGGCAGAAAGTGAAGAACAACTACAGAACATCTTGATGAAAGTGAAAGAGGAGAGTGGAAAAGTTGGCTTAAAACTCAACATTCAGAAAACTAAGATCATGGCATCTGGTCTCATCACTTCATGGCAAATAGATCGCAAAACAGTGGAAATAGTGACAGGCTTTATTTTTCTGGGCTCCAAAATCACAGCAGATGGTGACTGCAGCCATAAAATTAAAAGACACTTGCTCCTTGGAAGAAAAGTTATGACCAACCTAGATAACATATTAAAAAGCAGAGACATTACTCTGCCAACAAAAGTCTGTCTAGTCAAAGCTCTGATTTTTTCAGTAGTCATGTGTGGATGTGAGAGCTGGACCATAAAAAAAGCTGAGCACTGAAGAAGTGATGCTTTTGAACTGTGATGTTGGAGAAGACTCTTGAGAGTCCCCTGGACTGCAAGGAGTTCCAATCAATCCATCCTGGAGAAAGTCAGTCCTGAATATTCATTGGAAGGACTGATGCTGAAGCTGAAACTCCAATACTTTGGCCACCTGATGAGAACTGACTCATTGGAAAAGACCCTGATGCTGGGAAAGATTGAAGGCAGGAGGAGAAAGGGATAACAGAGGATGAGATGGTTAGACGACTTCACCTACTCAATGGACATGAGTCTGAGCAAGCTCCAGGAGTTGGTGATGGACAGGAAGGCCTGGAGTGCTGCAGTCCATGGGGTCACAAAGAGTCGGACACTACTGAGCAACTGAACTGAACTGAACTGATTTGAAATGTTTCACATAATGGGCATACTTTCTAGGTTGTGTCTTCGGTAGGACTTTGCCTTGTTTGTAGATATTTATAATTTTGGGGACTGTAGTTCTTAGACATAAAATAAGCAGATGTGCCAGCAGGTGGCATACTTAACATTTTGGATTTTGAGGATACCATTTTTTACTTTGTTATTATTGTAATTACTTTTATCTAAGCCTTTGTGTCTCTCAGAGCCAAACTAATACCTAAAAGTGATGTGCCACACAATTAGGAATTGTGTGATGTTTCACAGTTTACCTGGCGTGGAAATTTTCTTCAAGTTGGCAGGTGACGTAGGATAAATCCAACTTGTTTCATGACCAACTTATTCTATGTAGTGAGTGCTCTACGAACTCTTAAATACTCAACCAGTGCCCAACTTTTGTGGTTTTTTCCCCAAAGATTACCATCAACAATAGACCTTGTCTAGACAAACCAAGACAAAGAAACATGAGCCTTAACACACCAATAATAATGAAGATGTTAGTGGGCTAGACAAGAGAAAACCATTCACACCACCAGCAATTTCCAGTGTGAACAAAACCAGCATTCTCCAGCAAATGTGGCCTGTAAACTAAAACTGGGGGAGTTCCAATCTGACTGAACCAAAGGTTTGGGACTCAGATTGCAGATGGAACTGTCTGCCAGCTCAAGCTGATCCCTAAGCCCTGAACCGGAAAGACAGTTAGATCAGGAGCTCAGCACAACAGAGTGGAGCTCAGAACCCTGCTGAACTTAGCCACGGTCTTTGAAAATGGCGATAATAAAGACAGTGAACTCAAAACAGGGTTCTAGGGTGCCACACCTGTGTCTCTCATTGTCCTTGAATGCCGTAAGAAGTTCCCTTTGGATGCCATTGCTGCTACCAAACCTGTTAAGAGAAATTCAACTGAATAAAGATAAAATTTACTTCACTAAATGATTCAGGAATGGGACAGCATCCCATATAGCAAATAGAGAGGGACTCTCCACCAAGCTGAAGGAAAGGAAAGGCTTTTAAAGGCAGAAAGGGATTGAGTATAACAGGAAATTATTAGCAAAAAATGCAGTTTCAGGCAAGGTCACCCTTCTCAAGGGAATGGGAGGAATCTTTTGGGTAGATTATCTTACTAGTGCCTACTGGGTAATTCCCAGTTGACTGGTTAAAGGTTACATTCTTGACATGGGCTGAAACAGCATTTAGGTTAGGTATTAAGTCTTGGTTTTCTCATGTGGAGCTTAGCAAAAGTGTCTCCATTTGGGCCTATTCTTTCTTTTTAGCACCGTCTTTTATTTTTAGCTTTATTTTCTTATGGTCAGCTTCTGCCAAGTTTCAATGTTTCCTTCTATAAAGCTACTGTGCAAATACCTCTCACGTTTAATGTGTATCCAGATCACCTAGATGTCTTTTTTAATGCAGATTATGTTTCAATAAGTTTTGATACATGTCTAGCAAGTTCTCAGATAATGCCGATATTTCTGGTTCATAGAATACATTTTGAGTAGCAAGGTCCCA
Organism: Redunca redunca; assembly: GCA_006410935.1. Taxonomy (NCBI): domain Eukaryota; kingdom Metazoa; phylum Chordata; class Mammalia; order Artiodactyla; family Bovidae; genus Redunca; species Redunca redunca. The sequence goes on from SJYQ01005458.1 coordinate 243,813, forward strand.
TTCCATTATTTCTATAGATTTTATAATAAATCCTGACCTTCTCTTCACCTGTTCCTTACTAAGTGGTCCCAACTTACATTCAATATAACAGTGTCTAACAGTTTGGTGTTTTTTTAAAAAGGTTCAATCTTATTTAATCCTCACAGTATCATCTCCGGTAGATTGGAAGTTTGGTTGGTTTCCTCAGTGAGAAAAGTGAGCCCAAGAGTACAGTGACACTTTCCAGGCCCTTCTCAACCTTGGCTTTTCTGTCATACGTCTCTGTACTAGCTGTTGCCGAAGAAATTGTGGACATGTACAGAGCATGGACATCTTCACTTTAGGTAATTTGCCTGAGAAGACTTTTTCTCTCAGTCTGTTGTGTCCTTATTTATCTCATGAGCTTGTTCTGCTCGCCTATGGTGTTTTCTCTTTCAGGTTGAGGTGGAAATTGGCTTGACCTCCCATGAAGCCCTCTAGTGACAGTTTTTCTGGGTGTTGATTTAACATTCGGGTGTCTCTTTCCAACTGACTGGTTGGCATCCGTGAAGCTCCTTTTTTTTTTTTATTACAGCTTTCTCTAGTGGGTTCCTAATGTGTGTTAATATAATACAAGTTTAAGGAAAACTTCAGTAAAGAAATCTGTTTCCCTATGTTGAAACCTATATATTTTTTTAAACTTACATGGCCATAGAACTCTTGGTTTTGGTGGCAAACACATTCTTTTTCCTTTTGCTAATGTTACTACGTTTTATATACAGATACAAACATATCCTTACCAACCACTTTTCTAGATTCTCATTAACATTATAGTAAGTACTTTAAAAGACATTATGTCTTTTATACTCACAATCACCCTCTGAAGTATTATAAGCCCTTTTTGACAGGAGAGAATTAAATCGAGGCTTAATAACTTACACACAGTATTTAGCTAATTCAGGACAGAGTTTGAATTCAATTTAAGATGACTGGTTCAAGAGTGGGTTATATATCTCTTGGGGATACCTTAGTGCTTTTCAAGTACCCAGCATTGGCCCTTTCCTTAGGACTAGGACCATTCACCGAATTCTGACATTGTTTAAAATAGAAAGATGTCAGGGTGGAGGGACAGTTAGTGAGAGTTGTGGGAGAATACTGAGCTTTTGAGCATACTTGACTGATAAAATGAATGCCCAGAAGGGTGTTTGTCACCTAGTGAATGTGGCTCGGTCCCAGAGAAAAATCATTCTCAGAAGAGTTTTTAATGCATTTTACAGGTGTTTCTCTGCTTGCCATGGCTCTTTCCCTGGGGCACCTTTGCAAAACTGATGAATAAGAGGTGACATGGCTGGGGATGTCTGACTGGCACACCTTATGTGAAAAGATGGAGAGCTCTGCTCTTCTTAGCCAGTAAAGTCACATCTAATTTCTAAAAACTAAGTTAGAATAATAATGACAATAAAAGACCCAGAACACCACTTTATTACATCCCACGGTGTTTATGGTTCTTGACGACAACAGGGGAAAAAAATCCTGCAATCAAATTAGGATGATCTGCACGACAAAAGTATCAGCACAAGACAGTGGAAGCAGGAAATTGTTGATGACTTTCGTTATCTGTAAGACTGCTGAGAGCTTAATTTGTCTTCACCTTGAAGCTTTGGAGAAAATCTGACTCTCCTTGGCATCATTAGCTTTTTCGACTGAACCATCTTGCTATTTAATAAGCATCAAGCCCTTGAGGTTATTTTGGAATGTTTTCCTTTCCTGGTGCCTGGGGTTTTCTGTTCCTAAAAGAGATACATTTGAGAAAATCTGGGAGGTTCTAGGTCCTGTTTATTATTTAGATGAACATTTTCATCATTTTTAAAATGACAAGATTCCAGGGAACGTGAATGGAATGAAGAGTATTGGCTTCAACTTTGCAGCATCTCACATTATAATGAGAAATGTTGGGTAGTTAACCTGATCTTGGTTTCCTCCTTGTGATGTGTGATCATAGTGCCTTTCTCACTGGGTCGTGGCAAGTATTTGAAAGCGTCTCTGTGATAGCTCCAGCCACATTAGGCCTTCCATGATTAGTCACTTGTTTCTTGTAACAAGCCTAGTGAAACTGTACTGAGCGGAAGAACGTGCTCTGTTCTCCTGGGCAGAGCTATTAGTTCAGATAATGGCCATGCTTTAGAGATGAACTTGGATGGTTCTTACCAGCTGGTATTTCTGTTTTGTTCAGAGGTCAGAGATATGTATATGAGCCAGTTCTGGGAGAAAATTGAATGCAAGAAGAATAAGCAGTTATCAAGATTGACCAGAGAATTAGTTTTATACATATTAGACAGATATTCAGATTACTTTTTGTATCATCTTTTGGGTTATAAGTCTTTACCATTCATGCATTAATAAATTTGTACTGAAGCAGAGTTTTTTCATGATATCTTTCTAAATTTGAAGTTGTCACTATCATAGCATTGGTTTAGATGTAATTAAATGTCTTAGCTCCTTTCTATTTTTCTACTGTCTCTGATTGAGTTTACCAAAGTTAATAAGGCAGGATTGAACAGGATGGTTCTAGACAAGATACTCAGGTAAGCTAATTTCCAGTCTTTTTCAACATCTTGCCTTTTCTTGGTTTAGATGTAATTAAATCTCTTAGTTCCTTCCTATTTTTCTACTGTCTCTGAATTTACCAAAGTTAATAAGGCAGGATTGAAAAGGATGGTTCTAGATAAGATACTCAGGTAAGTTAATTTCCAGTCTTTTTCAACATCTTGCCTTTTCTTTCTATTCTTCTAACTTTTGAACATCACAGAGCTTCCTTCTTGGATACAGTCTTTAAATTATTTATTCTCATTTATCTGTAATTTGGGAAACTGTCTGATAAAGTCATTTTGGCTTAGAGTGGTTCTGTCTTGGAAGGAGGTGGTGTCTATCGTACCCTCCTCTGCTGCTGCAAGCTGGCCCCACGGTTAGCCAACCAAGGCAGAAGAAACTTATACTTTTCATCATTGGAAAGCATGGGCTGAGTTGGACTATCACTTGAAACCAGAAGTTCCTACTTAGCAACTGAAATTTTTCACATGGATCACAAATACCAGAGCTGAGGGTGGGTGTTCCTAGGCCAGATGCTTAGAATTATAAAGGGAAATTTAAAAACTAAATTAGGATCCTGAGAGAATCTGAAATAAGATTCTGCTTTTATTTATAGGCTTGAAAGTTTTTTCCCTTGTAAATCCAGATGTTAAGTACCTAAGTGCCTGTATGTGTGTGTACATGTACATGACTGTATGTGTGTACATATGTGTACCTGCATGTAACAATGTATGAAGTTGGGTGTGTGTGCATATGTCTCTCTCAGCGTGTGCATGTTCCCATATAACTGACCTGTTATTTGGAGGATTTAAGCTCAGAAGTATCATAAACAGTCCACCTTTGATTCTGAGTATTTACTTTCTCTTTCTGATAATTTACAGTAATTACAAGTATTTCTATGGTTGTTTAGTTTTATGATGTATCAAGAAATCAGAGTCCTGTGCCCACCACAGCTCTATTTAGCAACCCCTTTTGCCCCAATATTACCAAAATTTCTATCCGTATTATCCCCTCGGGAGGCCACATAGCAGTAATGTGTGTGGTCTGTGCCTCAGAGAGCTCCGTGTTAAAATCTCTGCTACTTAATGGTTGTATAATCTTGGACAGAGGTTCATTCATTCTTTACTTCATTAAAATTCACTTTCTTCATTTTCAGAATAGAGGAAAAGCTTGCTGTGAATTCTACATAAAAGGAAACATATAAACTTACAGTGTGTGGCACATATTAGGTGCCTAATGTTAATTGGACTTCCTAGATGGCTCAGACAGTAAAGAATCTGCCTGCAATGCAGGAGACCAGGGTTCAACCCCTGGATCAGGATGATCCCCTGGAGAAGGGAATTCTCCAGCATTCTTGCCTGGAGAATTCCGGGGACAGAGGAGCCTGGTGGGCTGTAGTCCATGGGGTTGCAAAGAGTTGGACACAACTGAGAGACTAACAGAAACAACAACAACAAATGTTAATTAACTGTCTCCAATCTCTCTCTGGTATTAATTTAAACTCACGGAACGCTAATTTTTCCCATATCTTTCTTCCAAAAGGTTAGTTGAGGGTCAGAATGTGTAAATTTTCCAAGGCCACACAACTTGTAAGAGGAAGATGGATGATTAAAACTGAAGCTCGTCTGATATGAAAGGTTTCTGGCAGCTAAAATGCTGGTCTGAAACACAAACTTAAGGAGTACATATTTTACATCTCCATTTTCAGCAGGCCTATACCTACGCCATCTTAGCATCTTACCTCCTGCTCCAAAGTCTTTCTGAGAACATTAGACACAGTTAACCACTTACAGATGCAATGGAAGAGGGAGAAGAAAACAATTTAACAAAAGGAATTAGGAAAGGGAAATCAGAATTTAGAGAGAGGCTTTTTTCTGTTTGTTTTTCATTTTCAGTTTCTACAGTCTCCTACTGTTCATTGCTAAAGATTTTCCGCAAATATTGAGTTGTTTTTCCCTCCACAGATCTTGTTCACTCTCCATCCCAGTAGAGAAGTATTCTTCTATTGTATTATTTTGATGTATACTTTGAATATGCTTGCATCATGAACAGATGCTGTTCATGATATTACATAGACAGAAGAATGTTTAGTTCTGACCCAAGGTGAAGAACTAGCACTGAAACCTAACTTTTAGGGGGATGAATTTAATAAGGGTGGAATGGCAAGTTAAACTGTTTGTTATCAGTTTCCATAGGAAGAAAGAATACCTTTTGTCAGTTTTTGCTCTTAGGTGACAGTATCTTTGATAAAGGCATTTTGGTTCTGTTTTCCTGAATTTAATCCCTTCTATTGCCAAGGAGAATCACCAATATGTTAAATGGTAGAATTAAATAGAATTACTCAAATGCCAAGAGTTGCCAATATGTTAAAATAGTCTTTATTTTTGTTTTTTACAATTCTACTTCAGTTAAAAAAAAGAGAGAGAGAGAGAGAAAAAAGAAGACAAGGTTGCTGATAGTACCCAAATATAATACTCTGGTACATAATTATGTGTTTCAAAACAGCCTTTCACAGTACTTTAGTAAGCCTGATATATATCAGGAGACTGCAGACCCTGCTAGGTGCAGCTGGGCCTTCCCAGTAGACTGTCCATCTCTAATGGTGACTTGTGTGTGCTCAGTCATGTCCGACGCTTTGTGACCCCATGGACTGTAGCCTGTCAGGCTCCTCTGTCCACAGAATTCACCAGGCAAGCAAACTGGAGTAGGTTGCCATTTCCTACTCCAAATGGTCACTTGGGGCCAGGAATATTCCTGTGATATTAAGTGTTGTGGAGAGGCTTGCATCACCTGTGAATATAGTTTTTAGGACTTGGGGTCATGTGGGATGTTACCCTTGAGAATGGCTAGAGAAGGAAAGCCTAGAGCCGGTAGCTGACCACTGCTAACTTATTTCCTGACCCTACCAGCAAAGTCACAGGCTCCCCACTGGTCACGGTATATGCCTCCAAGTGCCTTGGTGTAGGTGAATCCTGGATCCAAACCTCTGGTCAGCATTTGCCAAGAGAAAGTACTAGAGTTTGGAATAGGCTAGCTTCCAAGGAAGCTTTTAACAGCAGCTCTGCCCATGGCCGTGCTTCCTGCTTCCATGTCAGGAGGTGCTTAGGGAGGAAAGGGAAGGAACCTCCTGGATTTCTGTCACTGTCCCTTTTCTTCCCACCTCCCTTGGCCTCCTGTTCTCTGGGAACTGAAATAACTAGAAATTTGCCTTAAATAATTGACTTCTTTTATTTTGATCCATTAAAGAATAAGAGAGAAGTCATAGTAGTAGGTAGTGGGAGACGTAGGAGAAGGGAAAAAAAATCAGTCTTTGTTGCATTCTTACTGGTTGTCACACATTTTATGTACATGCTTATGAAGGTCTCATATAACGTAAGTAAGCATTCATTCAGTCATCCATTCATCCACATTTATTGTGTGCCTGTTGTATGCCATGCACCACTTTAGGTGCTGATTAGTAAAAATTCTAAATTCAAAGAGTAAGAATCTGAGAGGTCAAGTAACTTGTTAAATTATACAGATAATAGTGGAGAAGTAAAATTCTAATCCAGGATAGTTCTTTCAAATGACCCCTAAGGATCTCCTCTCTTTAGGTGAGAGGCAGTAATTGTTAAGAAATTGAATGTGAAATTTAACTTGACTTTATACAAGATATAAAGACCCCTGTTAGCTGGATCAATTTTTCCTGAATGCTTAAAGCTGAAAGGATATTTCCACATAGTTTATGCAGTGTGTGAAGAACTTGACTGCTTCATTTTCTTTCTTTGTTTTCAGTTTCCTTCTACATCATCTCCAGGGGCATCTGTGTCTTTAAGACCCCTCGACATCCCCCCTCAACTTTCCATTTCTTCTTCTTAGATGATNAAGAAGAGCAGAGTTGAGAGATGCAAAGAATATCCTGTGGCATCTGCATCCCTGTATCTGGTGGTTCCTCTCATCCAGGACTATGGAAGGGTAATATCAAATACTGCTTAAGTGTACAATCCCATTCAACTCTGTGCCTTATTACCTTGCTGAACTTGGACAATTTTCTCAGCACTCTGTACCTTAGTCCACACCTGTAAAATGGGAAAATAATATCTATCTTAGAACTGGACATGGAACAACAGACTGGTTCCAAATAGGAAAAGGAGTACATCAAGTCTGTATATTGTCACCCTGCTTTTTTAACTTATATGCAGAGTACATCATGGACTGGAAGAAGCACAAGCTGGAATTAAAATTGCTGGGAGAAATATCAGTAACCTTAGATATGCAGATGACACCACCCTTATGGCAGAAAGTGAAGAGGAACTAAAAATCCTCTTGATAAAAGTGAAAGAGGAGTGAAAAATCTGGCTTAAAGCTCAACATTCAGAAAACAAAGATCATGGCATCTTTTCCCATCACTTCATGGGAAATAGATGGGGAAACAGTGGAAACAGTGTCAGACTACTTTTCTGGGCTCCAAAATCACTGCAGATGGTGATTGCAGCCATGAAATTAAAAGATGCTTACTCCTTGAGAGAAAAGTTATGACCAACCTAGATAGCACATTCAAAAGCAGAGACATTACTTTGCCAACAAAGGTCCATCTAGTCAAGGCTATGGTTTTTCCAGTGGTCATGTATNTCCACATAGTTTATGCAGTGTGTGAAGAACTTGACTGCTTCATTTTCTTTCTTTGTTTTCAGTTTCCTTCTACATCATCTCCAGGGGCATCTGTGTCTTTAAGACCCCTCGACATCCCCCCTCAACTTTCCATTTCTTCTTCTTAGATGATGTAGATAGGTCACAGATTCTTAACGGAGTACAGAGTGCTTTGCAAGCTTAGCTTCAAGATCCCCTTCCAACCATGTTGCTGCTGCTGCTGCTGCTAAGTCGCTTCAGTCGTGTCCGGCTCTGTGCGACCCCATAGACGGCAGCCCACCAGGCTCCCCCATCCCTGGGATTCTCCAGGCAAGANGCTGCTAAGTCGCTTCAGTCGTGTCCGGCTCTGTGCGACCCCATAGACGGCAGCCCACCAGGCTCCCCCATCCCTGGGATTCTCCAGGCAAGAACACTGGAGTGGGTTGCCATTTCCTTCTCCAGTGCAGGAAAGTGAAAAGTGAAAGTGAAGTCTCTCAGTCGTGTCCGACTCTTAGCGATCCCATGGACTGTAGCCCACCAGGCTCCTCCATCCATGGGATTCTCCAGGCAAGAGTACTGGAGTGGGGTGACATTGCCTTCTCCATCCAACCATATTATTAACCCCTAAAACCCTTCTGGGTAGAAGTTTGGAGATCCTATTATGAGTTCATTTGACTGATTCACCAAAGTTCCATATCAAACTTTTCATTTAGAACCAAAATAATTTGTAATTTGTTGCTGTGCTGTGCTTAGTCGCTCAGTCGTGTCTGACTCTTTGCACCCCATGGACTGTAGCCCACCAGGGTCCTCTGTCCCTGGAGATTCTCTAGGCAAGCACACTGGAGTAGGTTGCCATGCCCTCCTCCAGGGGATCTTCCCAACCCAGGGATCAAACTGGGGTCTCCTGCATTGCAGGTATTTGTTAAGCAAATGATTTCTGAGTCAAATTTGTTGTGTGTTTGAATGATTCTTCTATTGACACTTTTCATCTGTAGCAATAATACTCACTGTGATTTTTGACATGTGGAGAAACATTAGAGAAGTTTTTTCTACTTATGTTGTAGAAGAAATGAGATATTTTGTTCACTGATTTTAAATTTTTTAATTTAAAATCTTGATGCATTTGCTTGGTTTTGATATTACTTAATAGCTACCCTTTCTAGATTAAAACCATTTGGCCACGTTTTTTTAATGGATTATTTATTCAGGATTTAGAAGAATGGACCTATTGCTTAGGCATATTGAATAACACAATGATACAGTCAGTCCTTTAAAATGGTAAATTTAAAAAATTTCTTTAGAGATTTAATGGGATTTCTCAACTACTCTGTTTTCATAGCATATCAAGAACAGCTTTGGTAGTATAATTCATAAACAGTTCTTTTATGAACCAAATGAATTTTTTATTGCTTTCAGACATGAATCTCCACCCATGAGACACTTATAGTAACAAATGAAAATTCAGTGTTTTTGAAGTAAAAATGCAATGTGGGAATAGAACCGCACAGTATTATAGTGAAGGTGGGAAGGTTCCTTAGCATCTAACATACAACAGTAGTTCAAGTTGTTTGACTGTTAGATAAGAAACGATGCTTGTGAAAAAGTTCACTGATTCATAAAGCAGTAAAAGGCAGGCAGGGCCTTCTGCCTCAGCTGGAAACCTGAAAGGGACTCTCTAGGTTATTTTTAATTTTTCAGATAAAAGTTATTTTTCACAAAGAAACAGGCAGGTGGTGAAGAACACAGATTTGCCTTGATTTTGCATATCACTTGCATCTCTGTCATACTTATCTCCAGCTTCTGATCCTATCCTACAAGCAATGCTTATGTTATTGCTAACCCATGTCTTTACCAATGCATTAACAGATTCTTTATTTCCCCAAACCACCATCACTTGTAAAAGAAATAGAGACCTCTAACTTCTTCTCTGTTGGTCATAAATATGCCACAGTAGCTTCTGAAATATTATCACTGAGACAGGCAACGAGTGTTTTCTGTTATTTTATTCTAAGAATGTTAAACCCTAACTGAGTGTTATTATATACATTATTCATTAATTAAAAGTGAGATATTAGAAGTTTCTGAAAGAACATCTGCCTAAAACCAATGTTTAAGTTGTAGTCTGTATCTATTCCAGGATCGTACAATTTAGATACAAATCCTTCTTCTGTTGACATGGAAGAAATTTTGCCATTCAGTCTCTGAATAGAGTAAATGGAAATCTTAAAAAAGTAAATACAAGGAATTCACAGAAGACATTCTATTTTCTAAAGAAATTAAGCTTATCTTTCTTAACCTAAATTTCTCAATTTGGAATATTCTCTGTGGGGTTTGAATTTAATCAGTAGAATTTTTAAATTTATAAAAAATTATTTTGGGGATGATTTCATCAGGTTACCCAAAGAAAAACTACAGCTGCTTTTATACATTGGGTTAATCTTTTAGGATAAATATGTAGAGTTTGGGAAAGGGTAGAGGAGAGAAAGGTGAGCCCTTACCTCATATCTCACTAGGTCTTAACGTGACCTACTGTAGGTGAATTACTTAAGTTCTTATTTTAAACAGAATGAATATTGAAAAATGCTTGCTGAATAAATTAATGAAATGCAAGACACAAGCCATTGAGATGTTTGCTTAACTCCATATGACTTATAAAGGGATTTTTTGAGGTGAATAGCCCTTTATGTAAGACATATCACTAAGCTAAAATAAATAAATTTAAAAGGTTTAATATAGACCAACTCTAAGCCCTATATCCTACACTTCACTGTATACATAGAATACTGCAGAAAGTGTACAATGTTGGTGTGGTTGTATAGAATCAATAATAATTGGATCTGAATATAAAACACCGAAAAAGATACACACGTGCACAAGCAGAGGTGTACACATACCCAGGCATGTGTAAAATATGTATTCTCTCCATGTAAATACATACAGATTACATAGCTGTCATATTTTTCATGTATATCTGAATCACTTTATACCAGCATGAGCTTGGTCCAGCAGTTAGGTTGATTTAGACAGCCAGTCTCATAAAAGTAAGCATTCACTTGGTAAATTTCTGCAGATCCTAGGATAATGGTCTGCATTATCATTTCTTAAACCTAACTGCATGCCAGGGGACTTCTTAAAATCACAGGATGTTTAGTGATTGGAACCTGGGGCTCTGGGTATTAAAAAAAATCTCCAGGTGACCTGTATGCACATTTTGTTTGGAATGTTTTTTATGCCATATCTGAGAATGCTATGAATTCCCTCTTTGACTTCATTTTTGGCCCCTAACTATTTCTTTTGAGGGGGAAAAGGGATCAAACCATTTTAATGAGGGGCTTTGGGTAAGCTCAAATGGCTGGGAGGATAATGAGATCTTATGTCCTCAGCCTGGCTGGGATCTCCCAGCTTCATTGTTGCTGTAAGCCCCTGACCATTTCTTAGTTTCTTGGCAGATCAGGGAAGAATTTATATGGATTAATATTTATTTTCCATCCTTTTTTCTTATTTTCAGTGGGCTTGGTATCTGGAATGTCGTACTGATAAACAGAGAAGCCTAAGCACATTTTCTTGGTGTACTACCACAGATTGTTTCTGTAGATGACTTGAATGGTGATCCAACCACCTTCCTGGGATGGAGGAGGGGAAATACTTAGGGACAGAACATATATTTCACTGAATTATTTAGTCTTAATAAAAATCATAAAAGGAATGAAAATGGCACATGAGAGCAATAACTTTTAGAAATTAGCAAGTAAAAGTATTTCAATCAAAAAGATTAGGGAAAAGAATCATCATGTTATGTGAGTGATGAGAATGTTCCATCAGATCCTTCTTTGTTGTTTCCTTTGGTGTTTCTATGCAAATGTGGCTTGAATTTGTCACATACACGAATTGCTGTAAGTTTTTATTATTCTCTACTCTTCATCAGACTTTCTCCTTTTGGCTCCATGTGCTTATTTTTTTTTTTTTTTCCCAATCTTCTACTTCCCTTTAGTTGATTCTGCTTAAAATTTATGGGGAAGCAGGAGGGAGGGGGGTTCAGGATGGAGAACATGTGTATATCTGTGGTGGATACATGTTGATATATGGCAAAACCAATACAATATTGTAAAGTAATTAACCTCTAATTAAAATAAATTTATATTTTTTTAAAAAATTGGTCTCTCAGTGTTTTCTTCTCTCTGCCTGTAGTAATTCTCTTTCCATTTGTTTCCTTCTCACTCACAGACACACTAGACAGACAGCTTGATCACACACTTGCCCTTTCCCTTACTCTATCTCCAACATTTTTATACTTCTTTTCTTGAAGAAAAAAAAATGATTTTTATAGAAGTGTTTCTCCTCTTTCTTCTCAATAAAAAGCAGGAAGCATGTAAAAAATCTTAGAAACCTGAAAAAAAAAATTAAAATCTTGCTGAATAACAGTTATTTTTAGAATGAAGAATGCCTGATAAAAGCACAGATCTCTCAGATTTCAGAGAGTGAAATCAATAGTTTTCTCCATGCTGTTTCAATGCGAAGGTGACAAAAACAAAGATCTAAAGTAATAGCAGCAAGAAGAGAGCTCACAGAACAGAATTGATTCTTATTGCTAACAGTCATGTAAACTGAAATGGTTGCAGGCCTCTAAAAGGATCTTGAAGAATATGGATCGATGCTGAGAGGCAAAAGTGAAAATACTGGACCACCATCTTTGGTCTCCTTGAGAGTAAATGCATTTCTAAGAGTAAAATGTGATTTAAAAAAACTACAATTTTGTGGAATCTTCTGTATAAACATTTAGATGCTTATGGTACTTTGCAAGTCATCACTGAATTAACACATTTAATTCTCACAGCTACTCCTATAAGACAGATTGTTTTCCTCTCCATTTTTCAGGTGGGAAAACTAAGTCATAGATCTGTTTGCCAACTTGCTCAGGATTATGAAGCTGACAGGTGGAAGTGCCAATATTCAGACACAGGTAAGGAAATAGCAACCCACTCCAGTATTCTTGCCTGGGAAATCCTATGGACAGAGGAGCCTGGTAGGCTATAGTCCGTAGGGTCACAAAAAGAGTCAGACATGACTTAGAAACTAAACAGCAGTAACTGCCTGACTCATCTCTTCATCAAAATGCTGCCTCAATCTTAAACCAAGGGTAGAAAAGAAAATGGCATCATGGGTGATGAGTGATTTTATGCCTTTGCACAGGATAGAGTCTTCAGGTGCCATATTTAAACTTAAATGGATCTTAGAGCAAATCTTGTCAGTCCTCATCTCATAGACAAGGCAAATAATTCTCAGACACTAAAAAGAATTAGCTCAAGGATGTCCTTTGTCTTTGTGAGATTAAAACCCCAAATCCCTCTGATGACAAAGCCTTGTCTTTTTCTAGTCCTATTCCCTGTTCCTTCCCACACATTATCTTCCCCATTGATTTCTTACAACACTAGAAAGCCCATCACTGACAATACTTTTCAATAAAGGTAGTGGTATTCAGAAATCTTCAACTGATACATGGATTTGTTACCCTGAGGGAACCACACAGAGTTATTGTTTTTCTCTGGGTTTATACTTCCATCAGAGGGCCTCTTTTCTGTTTTACTGGAGAAAGAGGCAGGGGAGGACACCTGGGCCTTTATTGTCCCCATCCACTCACAGATTTCCTGCCTTGGAAAAAAAAAATGTACCTATAGTTGCTGTCTCAGTGAACAGGTTACTTGTTGCAAAATTGTTCTTGAGCCTTCAGAACATTGTGCTTTAGAGAATGGTAGCATCTTAAGTGCAGGCATTGTACTGTTTGGGTTTTGCTTTGTTTTGTTTTTTATGTTGAAGAGGTTCTTTATTGTTGTTTTCAGCAACTACACAGTTGAAGGTACAACCAATTCATTCTTGCTGCATGACCCCATGGAGAGCTGGAGCATTCATGTTCAAAGAAAAGTCTTTGAATTGAGTCCACAAAGTCTTCCCTCCAAGGATATAGAGCTCTGTAAGTTGAACCTTCTGTTTTCACAGAAAGTTGTGAATCAAGTGACATCTTCCAGTGATTTTCTCTGGCACCCTCATACTTCCCAAACTTTGTTGGATCTCCAAAGTAGTCATTGTTTCTATTACAGCTAAAGATGCCAGCCATATATCCAATAGAAACCAGTACTGTCAGGAAAGCTGCTCTCTGTGGATCTGAGGCTCTATCGTTAGACCTTTTAGATGGGCAAAGGCATTTCCCGATCAATGGAATGTCTTGACAAACAGTTCTGACATGTACCAGGGAACCAATCATTCACCACAGTCATGACTCCAGGGAGTAGATTTTTATTTTACTTAAATCTGCATCAAGGAATCTGCAAGTTAGCATCCCATATACTCATTTTTCTTGAACCACTTAGGTAGAATAATTTACATGGTGAGTGAAGGACTAGCTTAGTGTTCTCCTTAGAACTATGACCGCTAACAACACTGCAAAAACAATACATATTGATTCCTTCTTTTTTTTTTTTTTTTTTCCTTTTGGCAGATTTCAGCAGGGTAAGATTCCTTCACAATAAAAATGTGACTGAATCATTAACCTTGCTCCACTCCACAGATGAATGTCAGTTATTGTCTGCTCCCAGAACATTGCTAAAACGTCTAAATTACTGTAATTTGGCACTCATCTTTCATAGCCATTCTTCAGGGAGCACAGGGCCACGGCCAAGGGGCCTCGGCTTCCCTTGCAGAGAAGCACGGGCTGTGGCAGCGAGGCTGAGGCGCTGAGCTCTGTTCGGGGTTCCCTTGAGAGCTGCGTCTGAAGAGCTGCGATATTATCCTCAGCTCTTCCCAATTTAAAGTGAAAAAGCCTGCTTTTAAATCTGCGCTGTTGTTGATTTCAGTTCTTTTAAATCCACTAGAGCAGGGTTTTTCAAAGTGTGCCCTGTTTCTCTATATGGTGGATTAGAGGAGTAGGAAGAGAGAGGGTCCCAGGAGAATCATTCTATGAGAAACTGCATGTTTACTGTATCAATGTATGTATAACTTTTTCTAATTGTTCAAAGTCACTTCTTTTTATCTTTTTTTTTTTTAATTTAGGTACACATCTACAGTTTAGTTTTTTTATCCTATAGCAGACATGCTTAGAGTATTCAAAGGAACGCCACCTGAAAGAGTATAAATAGAGTCACTTACAGACAAGAGATGCACTATTTGTGTGTGTGTTTTTGTTTGTGGGTTGTGTGTGTGTTTTTGTTTGTGGGTTGTGTGTGTGTGTGATTCAGATAAAAAGATTTGCCTTTGACAAGTTGCCAGTCTCACCATAGAGTTTACTTAATGTGTAAACTTTTCTTATAAACTTTTCTATAAAATTTTCTTTCTTCTATTATTTCTCTTTGTTTTCCTTCATTTAAAAAAATTCAGTTCACCCCTTTACAATGAGTCATTGGCTATAAATTATTACTTTATTATGAGTCGTTATAGATGTTACTTAAATGGCAATAGATTTTTTAAAAACCTATGTATATAATTAGAATACTGTGGCATAATCAAGTTTCTGAAGACATTTATTTCCAACATAAGGGAAACATTAAACAGTTTGAAAATTCTTGGTCTAAAATTCATGTAACTATAGCTTTGGGCTCACAGTCTCTAGTTTAGAAACTTTTTGCACTGGTCTGCTTTCTTTTCACAATCTTTTACCACTTCCTTCTCCATCAAACTGACCTTTTATTTTAATGGGTTTTCCAGAGAGAACTTGCTGTAATAGAGGCAACCTATTGTTGGACATGATTTCAGATGACAGCTTTGCAGTTTTGATGTACTTTATGTTCCTTAATTGAACAGGAATAGACAGTTTAATGAGGTATTCTCTATATTATTTTATTTTTAATTGGCAAAACCAGGATGACTCACACCCAGGTTTTAGGTAAATATTAAGAGACAGGAGGAGGTTGAAGTAGAAGTGGTTTCTGGTTTTGCCAAGATGATGAAATAACAGGTTTCAAGTTCTGTCCTCCTAAATGAATGCTGGAGAAATCATAGAAGCACAAGGGAACTATGAATTTAAGGAACTAACAGAGGAGAAACACTCTCCCCGGCCTCATAGATGGAAGACCTTCTGAGAACTAGTTTGCACAGGATAATTGGGTGGTAACAGCCTGGAGCAGAGGCAGAAAATGGGAGAATGCGATAGAACAGTGGTTCTCCAACGTGCTACAAAGACCAGTAGCATCAGTATCACCTCAAACCTAATAGAAATGCAAATTATTGACTAATTCCAAACTTACTGAATCAGAAAGCTAGTAATACCCAACTATTTATGTTTAAACAAGCCTTCCAGGTAATGTGATACATACTAAAACTTGAAAAAAGAAAGTTTTTATTATTATTATTTTTTCCTTGTTGAGCTTCACTCGCCTTTTACTTGCTTTGAAGGCCTCATGTTGTGTTTTGCTACAAACACCTGCCTTTCCCCGGCAGCTCAGAGGATCAGTGCTGTTGCCAATTCAGGGAGTAGTTCAGCAGTTCGAAGAAGGCCTGCTCCAGCCGTGAGTTACTCACATAGATGTGGACTGACCAGCTCTTCTGCTGCATTTATTTCCCTCTTAACTCTTCAGTTTTCAGCCTCGAGGGCAGAGTGAACCTGCCTCTGTTGATTCACCTCTGTCATTCACTTTAAAGAAACCCTGATTGGAGTAGCTGCCAGCTGGAGGGCCAGCCAAAAGGTCACCAGGGATTCTTTGTAGCCTGAGATACTCAAATGGGGGGACTCATCTCTGCCTCCTGAACTCACCTGGACTGATCGATTCAGTGTGTGATCTTGTGCCATTTTTCATGAACCAGACAGAATAGCTGATACCCTCAGGAAGACCTGGGTCCAACAGATGCAAGAATGAGACCTCTGGAGAGTGACATCAGCTCGATGGTGACATAGGTGGTTTCTGACTTGGCTGTCCCTCAGGAGAACTGCTGACAGCTATTTATGAACAGGACACCCCTGAGAAAATCTTGAAACATGGGAGCATGACACTGAAGCACCCCGCTGCACCACAGAGGCTAAGACAGGCTACATTCCAAGATAAGAGAAGTGGCTGCAGGCTCACCGCACTGCCCCTGCTGTGGCCAGCACACACCACATGGTCAGCTCTGCTCTGAGTCTCTGGGGCCTGGGGGGCACAGCCAGCCCCTAGCCCTGTGGGCCGCATAGAGGGAGTCCCTACCGACGCTGGTCTCACATGGGGTCTATAGGGGAAGCTATGATGGAGACTTCCAAGAAGGGGTGGATCCAGGATTATGAGGCCTGTAAACTATACCATTTTATATCTTACAAAAAAGAAAAACAAAATTACAAATACACAAAATCAGGTGTGAAAATGATTATTTGTTTAGGCTGATACAAGAAATAGCAGTAAAGTACACATATTTAAAAACTGACAGATAACACAAATATCACTAAATCTCAAAAAGCTATTTATATTATTTAACCATGAGTTCAGTCCCTGGGTTGAGAAGATCCCCTGGAGAAAGAAATGGCAGCCCACTTCAGTATTCTTGCCTGGGAAATCCCATGGACAGAGAAGCCTGGTGGGCTGCAGTCCATGGGGTCACGAAGAGTCAGACATGACTGAATGACTTCACTTTCACTTTTCACTTTCATGCATTGGAGAAGGAAATGGCAAACCACTCCAGTATTCTTGCCTAGAGAATCCCAGGGATGGGGGAGCCTGGTGGGCTGTCATCTATGGGGTCGCACAGAGTTGGACACGACTGAAGCGCCTTAGCAGCAGTAGCAGCAACAATTGTATTATCAAAGATAATTGCACTCAAAAATAAATATATTTTATCCTTTTCTATACGATTGTTCAAATTTTGATTTTCTTATTGATACCCGGCCATAAATCATACAGCTTCACAAACTTGACATGTTTCTGATACTGCGATAGTTTGTGCGTTACAGTCACAGCACATCTGATTAATCCTATTTTGCATGATTGTGTCAAAAAAGATAAATTGTATGCTGCACTTGAGATTATGTATTTTGAATTTTCAAGTATATTTCTAAGAACAGAGAGCTTCCATTTTGACTAGGCAATCACTGAAAAGCAAATTCTCATATAATTTTACATATCTGATGATTGGAATCATTTTTCACATATTCTTTTCTAGATCTGTGTACTTCAGACCGCTTCCTTCATATTCTCTGTACTGGACACTGAAGCACATTCTCATGTCACAGCACGACCTTTTTCCCATCATGAAACAGACAGGGTGGGTTGGCATAGTGCACTAACCTAGTAGTCCCAGAAGCTTTTTTTCTTTTTAATCTTTATGTATGTATTTTTGGCTTTGCTGGGTCTCCATTACTGTGTGCGGGCTTTTTATAGTTGTAACACCTTGCAGTGCGAGGGCTTCTCATTGCAGCGGTTCTCTCATTGCAGAGCACAGGCTCCAGGGTGTGTGGTCTCAGTAGCTGTGGTGCACAGGCTCAGCTGTCCTCCAGCACGTGGGATTTTCCGGGACCAGGGACTGAATGGTGTGCCTCGCATTGCAAGGCAGATTATTAACCACTGGACCACCCGGGAAGACCCCCAGAGCTATTTCTACACAGGTGTAGCTAGGAATAACTGTTCTCAGGATTTATTGTGACTCATATGTTTTAGAATAGAAATGGAAAGAGAGGAAAGAGAATTCTTATCTGGTTCCATATTAAATATCTTACTTTTTGAAGATGTGCAAAAGTATACAGCCATTTGGTAGTGAGAGTCCACGACTCAAGCTTTATTAGTGTATTAGTCAGGGTTGAACAGAGAAGCAAAATCCACAGGAGATAAGTATATATGGAGAGGGGGAGAAAAGGGGTGAGAGAGAGAAGAGAGAGTTGGATTTGTTTTAAGGAACTGACTGACTTTATGGTGGAAGCAAGTGCATAATCTGCAGAGTAGCCTGAAGGCCCAGGGAAGAGCTGATGTTGCACTTTGAGATCAGAGGCTGTCTGCTGATGGAATTCCATCTTCCTATAGGGAGGTCAGTCTTTTTATAAAAAGACCTTCAGCTGATTGGATGAGGTCCACCCATATTTTGATCTATTTTACTCAAAGTCTACTGAATTAAATGTTAACCTCATCTTAAAAATTTCCTTAGAGGAAAACAATAGAATGCAAAAGATTAGAGATCTCTTCAAGAAAATTAGAAATACCAAGAGAACATTCCATGCAGAGATGGGCACAATAAAGGATAGAAATGGTATGGACCTAAGCAGAAAATATTAAGAAGAGTGGCAAAAATACTCAGAAGAACTATACAAAAAAGATCTGCATGACCCAGATAACCACGATGGTGTGATCAATCACCTAGAGCCAGACATCGGAATATGAAGTCACATGATCCTTAGGAAGCATCACTATGAACAAAGCTAGTGGAGGAGATGGAATTCCAGTTCAACTATTTCAAATCCTAAAAGATTATGCTGTGAAAGTGCTGCACTCAATATGCCAGCAAATTTGGAAAACTCAGCAGTGGCCACAGGACTGGTAAATGTCAGTTTCATTCAAATCCCTAAGAAAGGCAATGCCAAAGAATGCTCAAACTACAGCACAGTTGCACTCATCTCACATGCTAGTAAAGTAATGCTCAAATTTTTCCAAGCCAGGCTTCAGCAATACGTGAACCATGAACTTCCAGATGTTCAATCTGGTTTTAGAAAAGGCAGAGCAACCAGAGATCAAATTGCCAACATCCACTAGATCATCGAAAAAGCAAGAAAGTTCAAAAAAAAAATCTGCTTTATCGACTACTCCAAAGCTTTTGACAACGTGGATCATAACAAACTGTGGAAAATTCTGAAAGAGATGGGAATACCAGACCACCTGACCTGCCTCCTGAGAAATCTATATGCAGGTCAGGAAGCAACAGTTAGAACAGGACGTGGAACAACAGCCTGGTTCCAAATCTGGAAAGGAGTACGTCAAGGCTGTATATTGTCATCTTGCTTATTTAACTTCTATGCAGAGTACATCATGCAAATGCCAGAATGGATGAAGCACAAGCTGGAATCAAGATTGCCAGGAGAAATATCAATAACCTCAGGTATGTAGATGACACCACCCTTATGGCAGAAAGTGAAGAGGAACTAAAAAGCCTCTTGATGAAAGTGAAAGAGGAGAGTGAAAAAGTTGGCTTAAAATTCAACATTCAGAAAACTAAGATCATGGCACCTGGTTCCATCACTTCATGGCAAATAGATGGGGAAACAATGGAAACAGCTGACAGACTTTATTTTTCTGGGCTCCAAAATCACTGCAGATGGTGACTGCAGCCATGAAATTAAAAGAAACTTGCTCCTTGGAAGAAAAGCTCTGACCAAGCTAGACAGCATATTAAAAAACAGAGATATTACTTTGCCAATAAAGGTCCATCTAGTCAAAGCTATGGTTTTTCCAGTAGTGATGTATGGATGTGAGAGTTGGACTATAAAGAAAGCTGAGCACTGAAGAATTGATGCTTTTGAACTGTGGTGATGGAGAAGACTCTTGAGAGTCCCTTGGACTGCAAGGAAATCAAAGCAGTCAGTCCTAAAGGAAATCAATCCTGATTATTCATTGGAGGACTGATGCTGAAGCTGAAACTCCAATACTTTGGCCACCTGATGCGAAGAGCTGACTCATTGGAAAGCACCCTGATGCTGGGAAAGACTGAAGGCAGGAGGAGAAAGTAAAGTGAAGTCACTCAGTCATGTCCAATTCTTTGTGACCCCATGGACTGTAGCCTACCAGGCTCCTCCTCCATGGGATTCTCCAGGTAAGAGTACTGGAGTGAGTTGCCATTTCCTTCTCCAGGGGATCTTCCTGACCCAGGGATCGAACTCGGGTCTCCCGCATTCCAGGCAGACGCTTTAACCTCTGAGCCACCAGGGAAGATGAGAAAGAGAAGCTGGGAAAGACTGAAGGCAGGAAGAGAAGGGGACAACAAAGGATGAAATGGTTGGATGGCATCACCAACTCAATGGACATGAGTTTCAGCAAGCGCCTGGAGCTGGTGATGGACAGGGAAGCCTGGTGTGCTGCAGTCCATGGGATCAGAAAGAGTCAGACACCACTGAGCGACTGAACTGAACTGAACTGAGAAACCTCTAGAATAATGTTTGCCCAAATATCTGGGTACTGTGGCCTAGTCAAATGGGCACATTGTTAAGCATTACAATGGTGACCCTTCCTCTTTACCTGAAAAGTTCAACTGCCTCAAAAGGAAAGTAATGAATAGAACAGTATATGTAATCTGAAACATATGCACTGTCACAGAAGGACTCCAGTGGTGTGTAATGTTCATCCATATCAACTTCTTCCCTCCAGGTAAATAGAATAATTGCATTTCCCCCTTTACAGTTAGGCAGGATCATGTGACCAGTCCTGGGCCACTTCTTTATAAGTCTGAGTTATGATGTATTCCTTCTGTATGAAGCTTTTAATTGCCAGTTCAAAATTCTCCAGAGCTCTTTTCCCCTGCTGTGCTGGGCAAATGGATTGCATGCTCTAGACAGTACAACACGGCGGTTGAGCCTCTGTCCCTCGGGGTTGCTGAAACACCACATGCTGTTGCCTTGAAGCCCTGTTGGGGCTTGTGATGGACTTTGCTTGAGTTA
Source organism: Redunca redunca (assembly GCA_006410935.1). NCBI lineage: Eukaryota > Metazoa > Chordata > Mammalia > Artiodactyla > Bovidae > Redunca > Redunca redunca. Next base: position 264,553 of record SJYQ01005458.1, read on the forward strand.
AACCACTGGGGCTGGGATTTTTTACTACTACATCATAATATGTTCTAATACATGAACCAATAAATTAAATAGCCGTACTAATTTTAAAGAGATAAAGGATGACAATAGCAGTGTAAAACACAACTAGAATTATAAAAGGAGTAGCCAAATAGAAAATTTAGGTATTAAAAACGAAGTATGGAACCTAATGTATGGGATGAATGTATCTGGTGGATATAGCTGAAGAACAATTTAGCTGAATTGGAAAATCAAATTCAGCAGCCCTCCAGAAGTCATTTGTTCTTGTTATCTAGTCTCTAAGTCTATCTCCAACTCTTTGCAACCCCATGGACTAGCACACACCAGGCTTCCCTGTCCTCCACTGTATCCTGGAGTTTGCTCAAACTCATGTCTATTGAGTCAGTGATACCATCCAACTGTCTCATTCTCTGTGGCCTCCTTCTCCTGCCCTCAGTCTTTCATAGCATCAGTGTTTTTTCCAGTAAGTCAGCTCTTCGCATCAGGTGGCCAAAGTATTGGACTTCAGCTTCACCATCAGTCCTTCTAATGAATATTCAGGGTTGATTTCCTTTAGGATTGACGGGTTTGATCTCCTTGCTGTCCAAGGGACTCTCAAGAGTTTTCTCTGGCACCTCAATGTGAAAGCACCAGAAGTCATTAGGAAACAATAAATAGTTGAAAAATGTAAAAGAAAAGGATAAAGAGGTATGAAGGATTGGAATAGAAGATATAATGGAGGCTTCAGAAGGAAGAAACAAAAGTAAAACTGGAGAGAAGAAAATATTTGAAGAAATAATAGAAGTAAATTTTCCAGAATGGAAAAAAAACAAGCTTCAGATATAAAGGGTTCTCTAGAGCATCAAGAGAAGACACAGAGGAAATTGAATATACTAAAGAAACCAAGAAAGTTAGTATTAAGTTTGGATAGTAACAATTTTTACTTACCCCTCTACAGTTTGTTTTTACCTGTTGTTCTGTTTATGTTTCTGAGGTCAATAGGCTTTTTCTTTTTTCAACACAGAATGAATCTATATGCCTAATTTCTCACTATTTCTGCAATGGCATGCAGCCTGCCTCTCTCTCTCTCTCTCTCTTTCTCTCTCTCTCTCTCTCTCTCTCTCACACACACACACACACACACACACACACACATATACACACACACAAATAATGAGGCCTATTACATTTATTTTCCTATCTGGATGATTGGATTGAGTTGAATTCATTTCCATGTGCCCACAGTTAAAGGTTTTCAGACTGACTTGATCCCTCCTTGTCTCATTGAATACATTGATTTTCCATTTTAAAAAAAAACTTATTTTTTTTTGGCTGTCTAAATCTTAATTGCACCACCTTGGATCTTAATTGCATCATACTAACTCTTTGTTGTGGTATATGGCATCTAGCTCCCTGGCCAGGGATTGATCCTACACCCCCTGCATTGGAGACATGGACTCTTAGCCATTGGACCACCAGGGGAATCCCTCCATTTAATTTTTAATGCTAATTCAACAAGACATCAGGGAAGCCAGTGAATATAGTTAGCTTCTGAGTTAAAATATTCTCACTAGAGTAGTGAATATAAACCAGCCACGGGAACTGCTATTGGTAGTCCTATCTATAATCACTGCAGATATCTGTAATTATAGATACTACTCTATAATCACTATGTGACTACTGTAGATACTTGCTACTAATATTAAAGGTGGATAAAATTTTACAATTTATATCTATAAATTAATATAAATATAAAATAAGTAAACAAAGTTCATACTTTTATATGGGCAGAGAAAGACTGATATTGTCAATTTATAGATAAGCAAATTGAAGTTCAGAGTGGTTACTTTCCTAAGAGTCTAGTGTGAATATAAGACTTTCTGGTTTTGAGTTTGATGCTCTTTATCATGCTGTGGTTTCATGCAAAGTAGATTGAATACTTTTTTACTACTTTTGACCTTTCAAGCCAAATTTAATCAATCTTTAACATTCAGGTTTTCGTTTAAATCTACATCTCTGTGACCACATGTGTAAACATAGGCATATACACACCTACACATAAGTTCACATTCTGCCTGAATACATACTCAGAAGATGAAGAGAATGCATAATTTACCTAATGATTTTTTTCTTCCTTTATAATGGAGACCATAATTTACCAGGTGACTTTATATGCCAAATGCTTTATATATTAAATAATTCTTCTATAATCCTAATCCTATATTACTTATTGACATTAAGTCACTTACTTAAAGTCTTTAAGCTAATAAGAAGCAGAGCCAGAATTCAGATCAGTACTGACTCCAAATCCCTTGTGTTTAGTAACTTGGTCCTGCAACCAGCTGAACATAAATATAAAGCTCTGGGGATCAATTTTGTGAATGAGTTGAGAAACAACACACTCAAGAGGTGAGATCCGGAGAGTCCAAGTCCATGAAGGACCTGGTCCTAACAGTGACAGTTCTAGGATAAGCCTGTGGCCTGGGCCCTCACAATCCCTGGCATAGACTTAGACCCATGCACAGAAGAAATTCCAGGGTCTGGGCATCTGGACAGAGATAGCGGGGTACACAGACTTTAGGTAGCATGTCCTCTTGGGCCCATGGACGCCTTGCTTTGTAGAGAGAGGTGCAGTCACAGAAGGGCCAGGGCCAGTTTCCAAGATAATAGGGGTACATGGTAAATATTTCACTGTCCAATTTTTACCAAATAGAAGGAAATGAGATTTCTTTTTCCAGATGAAAAGACAACTTAATGGGGACTAAAATATTTTAAATTTTTTTACTTAAAAAAAGTTCATGTTGGAATATAGTTGATTAACAATGTTGTGTTAGTTTTAGGTACACAGTACAGTGATTCAGTTGTGCATGTACACATATCTATTCCTATTCAAGTTCTTTGCCCTTTTAGGTTATTACAGAATGTTGAGCAGAGTTCCCTGTGCTATACAATAGGTCTTTGTTGATTACCCGTTTTAAATATAGTACTGGGTACATACATGTCAATTGCAAACTCCCAGTCTATCCCTACTCCCTAGATTTCCCCCTTGGGAGCTAGTTCTTTCTCTAAGTCAGTGAATCTGCTTCTATTTTGTAAATAAGTTCATTTGTATCATTTTTGGACAGACTATTTTAATTTCAAGAAATCTTTTTTGGAAATTAGATAATCAGAGATAGAACATTTACCATATATAAATAATCATTAAGATAAATTAACCTCATTAGTGATGGAAGAAATGTAGATTAAAGCAATAATAATATCATTTCTCATCTTTCAGATCAACAGTCTCCTTTAGAATAAAACTAAGGCTTCCCAGGTGGCTCAGACAGTAAAGAATCTGCCTGCAGTGCAGGAGACCCAGGTTCAATCCCTCAGTTGGGACTATCCCCTGGAAAAGGGAATGGCAACCCACTCCAGTATTCTTGCCAGAGAATCCAATGGACAGAGGATCTTGGTGGGCTACAGTTAGTGGGGTCACAAAGAGTCAGACACTACTGAGTGACTAACACTTTTACTTTCAAATGCTAGTGAGATAGAAATGAGGCTGTCACTCAAATGAAAAACTAGTGGAAGAATTATCGGTCATAAATTCATTTGGAAAGTAATTTGGGAATTTGAACATAATGTCTAAAAATTTCCCTTGTTTTTTGGCCCAATAATTTCACTTATGAAATATAGCCTAAGAAAACTATCTGAAATGCCTAAAACCATAATATATGTAGATATGTGCATCATAGTACTATATATAATGACTTAAAATGGAAGTAACCTAGTAAATGATGATTAGGAAGTAGGTGTATAGGATTTAGTAAACAAACTAAAAGATGACTTGTAAAAGTTGTTAATAATGAATATTTATATTCTAAATTTAAATTTCAAAAGCAATGATAGCTCTTTTGTGCACAATATCTACTCCATAAAGATATTTATAGATAAAAAAAAAACTAGAAGCAATTATATTAAAATCATGAATAAAGAGGATAATAATTAAACCCCGTAATTGGTGGCCAGTGAAGCAGTTGCGGATCATTAAGTCTGTGTTTTCCACTGCTAGGTATCCATGAAATAAAGAACATGTTGAGATTTTAATTTTGTGAACAACAACAACAAAATGGGTATATTGCTAAACATTTAAGCCACTTTAATCATTAGGATAAGTTTCCATTGATTTGGATAGGATGATGTATGAGAAATGATCATTTTCATTGCCTATTTGCCTCTTAGAATAAGGGTTTCATGACTGATATCATAGATAGCAAGCTACCCTTTATTTTCTATTCGTATTATACTAACATTAAAGCCATTGTAATAATCCATGTTCTTTGACTATTGAAACTTTATTTAAAATTTTGAGACTAGTTGGTCTTTTGTAGTTTTTATTATTTTATTCAATAACTCTTTATGAATATTTAACAAATATTATAAAGCATTATATTCCAGTTACCTATAAAATACAAACAGAAATGGTCTGTGTATTTTGGAACTCTTCAGAATTAATGTACCAAATGTAACACTATTCCTAGTAAGCTCTGTAATCATATTAATTATTCCTCACAATTGTTTGAGAGTGTCCCATTTTGTGGGGACAAAAAATTACCAGATGGAAACTGCCAGGTTTCATGGTGGGCAGAGAGAGGTGGTCTTGTCTGCCTCACTCAAAGGCAGTAGCTTCAGCGTCTACAGACTGGGCTTCAGAGAGATTGCTTTTTCTTTTAATTAATTTATTTAATTGGTGGATAATTATAATATTTGATAGTTTTTGCCATACATCAGCATGAATTGGCCATGGGCATACATATGTCCCCCCTCATCCTGAACCCCCCACACCTCCTTCCCTACCCTGGCCCTCTGGGTTGGCCCGGAGCACTGTGATGGTAATGAACTGGCTACTGAGAAAGACAGAAAAGCTTGATTTGTTGTTGTTCATAAGTGACCTTCACTGTGATCTTTTTTAGCTTGAGTTCCTCCATAAATCAAATCTGTAAGTATATATCAATAAAAAAAATTTGTTTAGAAAGCTGAAGGGAAATATCATAAATGAAATTATTAATTAAAGCATTAAAAAAATCTGGAAGAGTGGTAATTTTTCAATGATTCATTTCTTAAAATTCAATGTATTCTCTATGTGGATGCTCTATGTATTCGCTATGACTTTCACTACATATATTCTTCACTACAGTCTGAAGCCCTAAAATGTGACATGATTGGAGCATCAAAAACAATTTTTAACTATTTTTATACTGAAGCATAGTTGATTTACAATGTTGTGTTAGTTTCAGATATACAGCAAATTCAGTTATACATACCTGTTGTTGTTGTTGTTATTTAATTGCTAAATCATGTCATCTGCCATGCTCCTCTATCCATGGGATTCCCCAGGCAAGAATACTGGAGTGTGTTGCCATTTCCTTCTCCACGGGATCTTCCCACCCAGGGACTGAACCTGCATCTCCTGCATTAGCAGGTGGATTCTTTACCACTGAGCCACCAAGGAAGCCCTATACATACATACATGTATATATATTATTTTCAGATTATTTTCCATTCTACATTATTAAATGGACTTTATACATATTAAATATAATGCCTTGTGCAATACAGTAGGTCCTTGTGGTTTTTCTATTTTTTATATAGTAGTTCAGTTCAGTTCAGTTGCTCAGTTGTGTCCGACTATTTGCGACCCCATGAATCGCAGCATACCAGGCACCCCTGTCCCTCACCAACTACCAGAGTTCACTCAAACTCATGTCCATTGAGTTGGTGATGCCATCCAGCCATCTCATCCTCTGTCGTCCCCTTCTCCTCCTGCCCCCAGTCCCTCCCAGCATCAAGGTCTTTTCTAATAAGTCAACTCTTCGCATGAGGTGGCCAAAGTATTGGAGTTTCAACTTCAGCATCAGTCCTTCCAATGAACACCAGGACTGATCTCTTTTAGGATGGACCTCTTTGCAGTCCAAGGGACTCTAAAGAATCTTCTTCAACACCACAGTTCAAAAGCATCAATTCTTCAGCGCTCAGCTTTCTTCACAGTCCAACTCTCACATCCATACATGACCACTAGAAAAACCATAGCCTTGAGTATACAGACCTTTGTTGGCAAAGTAATACCTCTGCTTTTTAATATGCTATCTAGGTTGGTTATAACTTTCCTTCTAAGGAGTGAGTGTCTTAATTTCATGGCTGCAATCACCATCTGCAGTGATTTTGGAGCCCCCCAAAATAAAGTCTGACACTGTTTCCACTGTTTCCCCATCTATTTGCCATGAAGTGATGGAACCAGATGTCATGATCTTAGTTTTCTGAATGTTGAGCCAACTTTTTCACTCTCCTCTTTCACTTTCATCAAGAGGCTTTTTAGTTCCTCTTCACTTTCTGCCATAAGGGTGGTGTCATCTGCATGTCTGAGGTGATTGATATTTCTCCCAGCAATCTTGATTCCAGCTTGTGCTTCTTCCAGCCCAGCGTTTCTCATGATGTACTCGTCATAGAAGTTAAATAAGCAGGGTGACAATATACAGCCTTGACGTACTCCTTTTCCTGTTTGGAACCAGTCTGTTGTTCCATCTCCAGTTCTAACTGCTGCTTCCTGACCTGCATATAGGTTTCTCAAGAGGCAGGTCAGGTGGTCTGGTATTCCCGTCTCTTTCAGAATTTCCCACAGTTTATTGTGATCCACACAGTCAAAGGCTTTTGTGGTTTTCTATTTTTTATATAGTAGTATGTGTATGTTAATCACAAACTCCTAATTTTTCTCTCTCCTCAACCCACACCCCCGCCTTTTTCACTTTGGTAACCATAAATTTGTTTTCTCTGTCTATGAGTCTACTCCTGTTTTGGAAGTAAGTTCATCTATATCCTTTTTTTTTAGATTTCTCATATAAGTGATATCATATGCTATTTGTCTTTGTCTGACTTGCTTCACTTAATATGATCATCACCTGTTGCTGCAAATGGTACTATTTCATTCTTTCTATGGCTGAGTAAAATTCCATCATGTATATGTACCATATCTTCTTTATCCATTCATCTGTTGATGGACACTTAGGTGGCTTCCATGTCTTGACTAAAAAACAATTTAACATACATTTCCTTAATATTTGTTACTTCATCTAGCAATGATAAGAGAGTGAGTAGCCCTTTTATTTTTTTAATTTTTAAGAGAAATATTTTGTCAAATGATGAAAACATACTTAATGATTTTTTTGGTGTTAACATATTCTAAGCAAGTAGTTACAAATGAAGTACTAATTGACTTCAAAGGAAAAACTTAGATTTTTTTCTCCAGCAAGATGGAACAATAAACTAAATTCCAATTTCTGACAGTTCAATGATAAATACATTTACTTAGCAAAAGTATATCGTGCAGCTGTGATTGTAGCAGAAGTTATGCTGCTTGTCAATTTAAATCATATTATGTAGAAGAGCTCCTACATTGTGAAATTTAGAATGTCATAAGTTGGAATAGTTTATTTTGAAATAAAAGTAAGTCTCATCATTGAAATGTCCTTGTAAGCTCACCAACAATATTGACAAAAACAAATACAAAAAAAGAAGAAAAACTCTAAGCTTTTTCCCTATTTAATTGACTTCTTAAACTATCATGAAAGAATATTTTGTGAATAATATCTTATCACAATTACTTGGTAGAGAGTCATGACACTTTATTAATAAGCAGATGGCACAGCATTAAAAAATATCCATTTTATACATACACAACAAACAGAGCTTAGTGATGAACACATCTTGTTGAAGTTCTGTTGAACTGAAATATTTAAGCTCTTTGGTATTCATCCAGCTTCACCATTACATCTCTTTTTTTTATGAGTTATAAACATTTTATCTACTTTTCTTTAAATGAGATTCCTTTAAAAATACTGCTCGTAGTCAATTTTCATCAATCAAGTTCTTTGTCTTGCTTATCAGTTCTCTCCTAAAAAAAACACATTATTTTGGATTACATTTGGTTCCTCTCAAAAATGTAATCACTTAAAGGAATTTTAAAGAATATGAAAGAATTTGTTGTGAGCTTCATCCATGGTAGATTTGACTACAAATAATATACTTTTATTAAAACTCTAATTTATTCCAATACATTATGCTATGGTAGACTGGATTATTATTCCAGCTCTTCACTTAGCATCTCTCCCATCCCTGCTCTGGCTGCTACAAGTTCCCAAGAAGGCTATACCTCTTCATTGGCCACATTACTTTTCAGTGACACCTCTCTCTATGATTGGAGTATATTTTCTTATCCTAGCGATGTTGGGATTGAGCATGTAACTTGTTTTGGCCAATAGAAATATTTAAAAGGCATCATGTGTTTTTACTTGCCCTCTTATGCCAAGGTCATCACCATGAGATGGACATTCTTTAGTTAATTCACTGGTCCTGGGAAAAGGATAAGAATGAAGCAGAACCTTCCCAATTGACCTGCAGATCTGTGAGAACAAATGACTTGTTTTAAGCCACTGAAAACAAGTGGGTAGTTTGTAGGTAGTTTCTTTCACAGCATTCTTGTGGCAATATCTAACAGATACCCTTGCTGATAAGCAACATTGAAGAAATTTCTGCAATGTATTTTATCTTTTGGTAGATATTTTAAGTAACCCCTTTCCATGGAGTTTAAAAAAAGAGTAACTTTTAGGAAACAAGAGACCTGGATTCTTGTCTTTTCTTAGAAAATAAGTGGAATGATCTCAGCTAAGTCTCTTAATCTTCCTGTGCTTCACTTGTAAAATGAAGATAGTAGTACTTTGACATCTAAAGGCCAAGACCCTAAATTTGGTGATGTCCAGAAACAGATTTTGTGACTTGAATATTTTTATGAAATGAAGCCATATTGTTATTTAAGGACAGTCCAGCTCTGTTACTTGATATGGTTACATAGCAAATAAGTCTTTTGGAACTGCAGAAGTTCTGAAGCAAGACTTCAGGGTGGGTGTGAAGTAGGAAGACCCACCAGATAGGGCCAACCGCTGGCATTGAACTGAGAGTTAGGGAAACAAGGTGAACAAAACTACTTTGGTGTCTGTTATAAGATCCAAGATCAGATTTGGCAGGAGGAGATACAGTTTTCTGAACCTTGCTTCTCACCCTTTTCTAAATCTATGATATATGCTTTCTTAACTCCTCTGTCATCTCAGAAGAGCATGGATGTCTTGTGAGAAGTGTGTTGTAGCAGAAGACCATCTTTAGAGTTACAAAGCTGATTCCAGACGTGTTTGCTCTTTTTTGTCTTTTTGGTTATGGTTCATGGTAAGAAACGAGCATATATGCATATGTTAAAGTGAAACAAACTTATTTTGCCAACCTCCATCACCCCTTGTTCCAGAGGTCAGGCTAGTGCGGTTCTTGGCTGAAAAGTAAGATATTACCATCTTTCCAGGCTGGTATATCAAAGAGGTAAGCTTACAGATAATTTTTTCATATATATTTATTCATCCTCCATTAGATTTTGTAGAAGATTTGAGGCAGGGAATTGCCACACATTAGGGAGACTAGGGAATATAGGCTTTTAGCTAAGTGGCAAGCTGCCCAGATAAAAATGAGCAGGAAAGGAGAATGGGGATTGAGAAGCAATTAAACATTTCTGCCATAGTGATAAATCTCTTATGTTTTGCTCCTAAATTTATGGCACTATAAAAAAAAAAATCTTACTTTGCTCTGACCTAAATTTCCATTTTTTCAACATATTCATTCTTTCAGATTATAGCAGTTTGTAAGGGTGCACACCCTACGGTGCTATATTCTTATCCTGCATAAGTACTTCTCGTCACCCTAAACATATGTGAGAGAGGCCAGATCAAAACAGTCATTCGGGTTTAGGACTTTTTAAGTCCATTTGTAGCCACACTATAGACGTTTAGCAAGGTGACTTTATTTAAGATCGTCTGCATAGTGCTGGAAACAAAAGGAGGCTACCTATGGCCATTTAATAGACATGATGAATGCTAAAGGCTACTGTGTACGTTGGTACAATGCAGGCAGAGCATAAGCCAATGAACTGTTGATTTTCTAACTAAAGTGTGGAATAATTTTACAGTTTGACCCACTACAGACAATTTTGAAGAGCCATTCTTTTCCCCTAATTTCACAGGGGAGATTTCTCTTCCCTCTGCAAGAGAATCCTAAGATGTTATACCTATCACACAGTCTCTGGTTTAGTCTTATGAAGTTAATGGCATGGGACAGAAAACTCACATTGTGAGCAGTGAAGTTATTGTAGGAATGTGCTCTAGGATACTTCCAATATAGGACAAGTTAGGAAAGGCTTTAGGACACCATGAAGCACAGCCTTAGGAAAGAACATGGTGCAGTAAAATGCTGAAAGTGTAGTAGATGTGATTTTGATTGCTTTGTGCACATGGAGGGGTTGAGTCCTACAAACAGAAATGTGGGTCTTGTTCTAGATCAGTGTAGTTACCCAGAACGGCAGTAGTAAATAACTTAATACTACTTTATGTGTGTAAGAGTCCTTTCACATGTATCATTTCAGGTCATGTGTTGTTATTTACAGATCACAGCTAAGGAAATTGAGGTTCCTTGCCTTTTCCAAGATCATGTAACTATCAACCAGTGCCTTGGCAACATCCTGCCAAAATAGAACCAGCCAGTGCCTGGGGTGCCTGTTGAAAACACCAGGCACCAGAGACTCAATCTCTTGCAGAATTAAGTTTTATCATCCTGTTTCTTTTCGGATTCTGAACCCCAACTTCTATCTACACAATTTCTGGCTCTCCATAGTAACTCAGTCCATTGCCCCCGTGGACTCTGGTGCTGTGCCTTCTCTCCTTCTGCTCCCCAGCCCAAGCTCAGTGAGCACTAGGTGCTTTCAGACCTTTTGTGTCTGTTACAGCAGCAGTCCCCTACCTTTTTGGCACCAAAGACTGGTTTCATGGAAGACAATTTTCCACAAACCAGGGGTGAGGGGATGTTTTCAGGATAATTCAAGCACATTGCATTATTGTACACTTTATTTCTATTATTACATCAACTCTACCTCAGATCATAGGCATTGGATCCTGGAGGTTGGAGACCCCTGTGTTATAGCATTAGCTACAAAATGATTAAGTGAAAGAGCTAAGCACCAACCCAAATCATAAACACCAAGTCTGGTGTTTTTGCTGATTTATCGTTATACTTTTACAGGTCAGCAATATGATTGCCATTACTATTTTAAACAGAAGTATGACTTTGAGCAGATTTTGATTCACAGATGAAGGCAAACAATTATGCATTCTTATGTCATTTACGTTTAATATCCTGCCATTGCATTTTCAGTCTTCTAGTCTGTCTTTTTCTCCTTCAAAGTAATATTTTAAATGTTTTTGAAATCAAGTCATGATCAGAGCCAAAGCCTGCATTCACTTAATCACTCATGTAGTTACCTATCACAATTTATATTTTTGTTTTAGTCAGTTTCCAGTTTTCATTCCTTTTTGAAGCTGTATTGTATTCCATCATGTAGATATGCATAATTAATATCATCAGTCTCCTACTATTGAATATTTAGATTGTTTTCTTCTGTTTTAGCTGTGAATAATGCTGTACTGGTATATGCATAAGATAAATTCCTAGAAGTGAAATTTCTGGTTAAGAGGGTATATGCATTTGTATTTTTAAAAGGAATGCATTTTACTTTATTTTTAGATGGGATATATATTCATCCTTTATTCTTGGATGAGATATAAATGCATAATGTATAAATTCAAAAGGTTAACAAAAAGGAAATAGTAAAAATATTTCTAGTTCTTCTTTTGAGAAGTAACCACTATTACCAGCTCCTTAAATATCCTGACAGAGATAATCTATGTAAATACAAACACTTATGTATATTAGGAATTAGGAATCTCCTCTTATTTTGAAATATTTATGTTTTCTTCTGAGTTGGGCTTATGAGAGCCCAAAGGGTCTTGCTAAGATGTTGGCTGAGAGAGAATTACTCAGGCTTTTATGTTGCCATTCAGTTAGAAGCATATTTCTGTATTGTTTCATCATTCAGTGTCTGACATACGTCATAATTATTGAAGATCCTATTTTACAAAGTTGTGTTTCCATTGATTTGCACTATATCTCTCTATTCACTCTGGAGGGAAGGATGGCCATGGATACAGGGAGCAACAATGCTGGTCCACAAGTTTTAAAACATTAACTGTTCTCTATGGCAGATTCTATATACAGTATCACAATGCCTTCTTTTCCTTTCTTCAATAATAGAAGAATTTAAACTGGACACATTGTATAACTGGGAAGTATATTTTGTAAGCTCACTTCTGATAGATATGATCATGTGACTAAGTTACAGTCTAAGAGTGGAAGTGAGGTGTGTAAACTACTACTCTAATTGTTTAATCTGAATTTATGCTCATTCTTTCTCCACAAACTAATACATAGATATATCCTCAAGCTTTGAGTGTATTAGAATTGTCCAACAATCTGGATGAGCAGAAGGAAAGAGGGTCCCTCTATGATTGTGTGAAACACAGATGTTCCACCAACCTTCATTGCTCAACTTGGAGTGTTATATGGGAGAGAAATAAATTTCTGTCTTTTTAAGGCCACTATATTTGGGAGACCAGTTTATTACAGAACCCATCCTGTGCCTTAAATAATTCAGAGCCATGCCTGATTCTCAGCGGACAACCTAGGATTCATTTGTCTCTGCTGTGTCTCTCTCCACTTCATCACTTTGAAAGTGGAATGCAAAATATTGTCATTGTTTTTGTTTGTGCATGTCTGAAAATATCTTTATTTGACACTTCTAGTAGGTGGATAGTTTGATTAAGGGTGGAATTCTAGCTGGAAAATGATTTCCCTTCAGAGTTGTGAAGTTATTACTATTTTCTTTGTTATTCTAGAAAATTTCATTTTGATTTATTAATCTTTTTCTCGCTTTATTGAAGGTTTCAAGATCTTCTTATTCTGAAATTTCTTAGTGTTATATTTTAGTATGGTTCTATTTTTATCCATTGTGTTTGGTGTTCAGTGGGCCCTTTCATAATGCCCTTTAATCCTAGGAAATTGACTTTAATTACTTGATGGATGATTTTCTCCTGTTTTCTTAGTTCTTTCCTTCTGAACTACTATTTTTTTGATGTTAAAACTCTTAAATTGCTCCTATTTTCTTTATTTTCCCTTATCCCTTTCATCTCTTTGTCTTTTTGCTCTATTTTCTATGAGACTTCCTCAAATTAACCTTCCATCCTATCCATTAATGTTTTCCTTTTCTGCCATCAAGTTTTTAACTTCCAAGACCTACTTTTCTGTTCTTTGAGTACTATTCCTTCCTGATTATCGCCTGATGTGGTCATGCCATCCTTATATTTAACAAGGATTCAGTAATAGTTGTTTTCCTTTTGTTTCCTTTTCCCATACAGTTCTTGTCCTCTAAGTGGCTTTTTTTCCTTAGTGATTATGCTTATTTGATTGCTAACTTCTTATTTGGAAAAGGAAATGACAGCCCAGTCCAGTATTCTTGCCTGGAGAATCCCTTGGACAGGGAAGCCTGAGGGACTACAGTCCACAGGGTCGGAGTCAGGGATGACTGAGCAACTGAATAACTTCTTGTTCAGTTCAGTTCAGTTCAGTCGCTCAGTTGTGTCTGACTCTTTGTGAGTCCATGAACCACAGCACCCCAGGCCTCCCTCTCCATCACCAACTACCAGAGTCTACCCAAACCCATGTCCATTGAGTGATGCCATCCAACCGTCTCATCCTCTGTCATCCCCTTCTCCTCCTGCCCTCAATCTTTCCCAGAATCAGGGTCTTTTCAAATGAGTCAACTCTCCGCATCAGATGGCCAACGTATTGGAGTTTCAGCTTCAACATCAGTCCTTCCAATGAACACCCAGGACTGATCTCCTTTAGGATGGACTGGTTGGATCTCCTTTCAGTCCAAGGGACTCTCAAGAGTCTTCTCCAACACCACAGTTCAAAAGCATCACTTCTTCAGTGCTCAGCTTTCTTTATAGTCCAACTCTCACATCCATACATGACCACTAGAAAAACCATAGCCTTGACTAGACGGACTTTTGTTGACAAAGCAATGCCTCTGCTTCTTAATATGCTATCTAGGTTGGTCATAACTTTCCTTCCAAGGAGTAAGTGTCCTTTAATTTCATGGCTGCAGTCACCATCTGCAGTGATTTTGGAGCCCCCCAAAATAAAGTCTGACACTGTTTCCACTGTTTCCCCATCTATTTGCCATGAAGTGATGGGACCAGATGCCCTGATCTTCGTTTTCTGAATGTTGAGCTTTAAGCCAACTTTCTCACTCTCCTCTTTCACTTTTATCAAGAGGCTCTTTAGTTCTCCTTCACTTTCTGCCATAAGGGTGGTGTCATCTGCATATCTGAGGTTATTGATATTTCTCCCAGCAATGTGCCAGCTTTTGCTTCTTCCAGCCCAGCGTTTCTCATGATGTTAAATAAGCAGGGTGACAATATACAGCCTTGACGTACTCCTTTTCTTATTTGGAACCAGTCTGTTGTTCCATGTCCAGTTCTAACTGTTGCTTCATGACCTACATACAGGTTTCTCAAGAGGCAGGTCAGGTGGTCTGGTATTCCCATCTCCTTCAGAATTTTCCACAGTTAGCTTTCCTTAAATGTTTGTAGATCCTTTCTTGTCTACTTACAAAATGAGGGTTTAAAAGCTGATTGAATGCTCTGAGTATGGTAATGGAGCTTGCGGATTTATAGTTTCACAGTAGGGTGGTCTTGACAGATCATTAGCTGCCAAGCTCCAGATGTCAATGTCTTTATAAATTTCCTTCTGGATCGATCAGACGTCCCAGAGAAAGATCTCCCAGTCTCCAACCTAGATCTTAGATTTAGCTGCCAGAGTTCTGGGAGGTGAGGAGAGGATGAGGGCAGAGCTGGTGTTTCCAGCATTCAATAGTCTCTGTTTATCCTCCACTTATTCCCCCCCCTCTTTTTCTTTTAGTTTTATTAATTAATTTATTTTAGCTTTGCTGGGTCTTCTTTGCTGTGTGGACTTTTCTCTAGTTGCAGCGAGTAGGGTCCAGTCTCTAGTTGCATGGGCTTCTTATTGCTGTGGTTTCTCTCATTGCAGAGCACAGGCTCTAGGGTGTGCAGGCTTCAGTATTTGCCATGTGTGGGCTCAGTTGTTGCAGCTCTTGGGCGCTAGAGTACAGGCTCAGTAATTGTGGACTACAGGCTTAGTTGTTTCACAGCATGTGAGATCTTACCAATCGCACATTGAACCTCTATCTCCTGTGTTGGCAGGTAGATTCTTTACCACTGAGCGACCAGGGAAGCCCAGTGCCCCTGCTTTTATTATTTCCCAGGCCTACAGCTGTGCTAAGTATGACCAGTCCAGAGATCCAGGGATTCTCCACTTAAAACTTTTCTGAAGAATGATCTTTCATCTTTCTGTTGGGGTAGGGGAGGTGCATTCACTTTATAGAGTGGAGTCTGGAAGGACATCTAGGGTTTTAAAAGATTCTCAACTTTTACCATGTTTTTATTTTATTCTTTCACCCACTCAGTGTTCCCTTCACTATCATTTCCAGAAACACTGGAGGTCCCTGACACTGCCAGCTCCTGAACCTTTTGAGTGTAAGTTAGATATGTTTCTAGCTATTCTTCACTGCAGCTTTTGGAGTTTGTCCGTATTACATCTACTTAATCAGTGGCCATACATTTATTTGACTTTCAATTCAAAAATTAGTAGCTATTTTCCTGACATCTTTTTTGTTTGTATTTGGGGATTTTGGTTGTTTTTTTGCTGTTGTGGTTTTTAAGATCCCATTTTGTTCTGCTTCAGAAAGGAGTGAATTTAGGTGTGTATTTTCCATCTACCATTTTAACCTAGAACCTTGGTTATTGCTGTTATTAGTCATTCATTTTTCTCTTAGACTAGCAGAGAAGTTTAAAATGATTTACGTTGCTTTCCATATATTCATCTATGAAAAAAGAAAGTGAAATTTTATTATGAAAGCTGATGGAAAGTATTAAGAAATATTTATGTTCTCTTATTCAGAGAATTAATTTTGGACAAGAAGAATGCTATGAATGGGGATAAGATCTTAATCAATCTTTAATAACTTTCAGAATCTACCATTTAGTTGTCTATTTATTTAAAAGGACAGAACTTGTGCTAAACATATACTCGGGATAAGAAATGAAACTAAAAGGCTGACAGTAAACTGGCCAAATACAGAAATTCACTCAGATAAAAATTATATAAAAGAAGTTAATCAAATGGATCAAAACTCAGAAAATGGATTTGTTTGCAGGCAGTAGTACCTCTACAGCTGACAAATTTCCAATGAAGTCTAAAGATATTGGGAATGCTTTCTCTGTTCATTAGTAACATGCCTTCTAGAAAGAGTCTGCCTGTATGGACCCAAGTGAAAGAGAACCATATCTATTTCTTCTACTTTTCTCTAAATTTTTTGTCTTTGTTAGTATTAGCACCTAAGTGCTTCTCTGTTTTAGTTCCATGGTGAGGCTACTGAATCACACTGACCAATGGAAATAAACTTTCCATATCCACTTGCTGCTTTCAAATGAGAGGTTCCATGGTGTTCAGAATTACCTGACTTTCTGAAACCCGTTAAAAAGCATGTGAGGTAGAGAGGCTGTAATCACCCAGGTCCAGTATAATCAGCTGTCCAACTACTCACAGCTTTAACAGCAGCTATACCCCCACTGCCTCCTTGCTTCTGAGAAGCCTCTCTGAGGATCAGTCACATCTGCCAGGCCAGAAAGGAGAACGAATGAACTAGATTGTAGTGTGCAAGCCAGCTATCCCACACAGGATGAGATCATTTCTAACAGAGGAGCAGGTGGGGCTTCTGACATTTGCAGGCTGTTAACCATTGGCATATTTGAAGTGGGCTCTGGGAACTTGAAACAGAGAAGCCTAACATGGAATCCATTTACAGTCTCATTCCAGGCTTTTGAAGTATCAGTGAAGTGTAGTTCATCATAACACTCTTTTTAAAACTGTATGAATGATTCACATGATCATTCAGTAGAACCCACTAGAATCTGTATTGTGTCCTATTAATCCCCCTTTCCTGTGAGTGTTGTTCCAGAAAATCTGGCTACTTGGCTACTGAAGGGAGATAAAGTATAATTCAAAAGGACCATTTGCCTTCAGGAACCCAATATATTTGGTGGAATATTTGGAATACAGAGACATAGATTATGCCACTTGGAAAGACATTTTTAACCCAGATCTACCATAGTATGTTGTGCTTTTAAGTGCCTCAAGGTTATTTATAACAGATAGAATCTATTTACTGGTGGCTCTGACAGTAAAGAACCTGCCTACAATGTGGGACACCTGGGTTCAATTCCTGGGTGAGGAAGGTCCCCCAGAAGGGAATGGCTACCCACTCCAGTATTCTTGCCTGGAGAAGTCCATGAGCAAAGGAGCCTGGCAGGCTATAGTCCAGGGAATCGCAAAGAGTCGGACATGACTGAGCGACTAACACTCACTTTCAGAGTCTATTTCCAACAATCTTAGAACAGTTTTGACTAATCCCAGGCTGGCACCATCTGGAATGAAAAAGAAAAACAGCCTATACCTTTCACCATAGTAATCTGCCCTTCTAGGTTGTCCAGGGTTGAAGAACCTCACTCTGTACCTTGTGCAGCCTGGCTTTTCCCTCTCTTGCTTCTTCTGTGACCCCTATAGCATGAATATTAGTATAGTTGATGTCCCAGTGGTCTCTTAAACTGTCCTCATTTCTTTTCATTCTTTTTTCTGTTCAGTTTCAGTGATTTCCACTACTCTGTCCTCCAGCTCACTGATCAATTCCTCTGTGTCATCTAGGCTACCATTAATTTCTTCTAGTGTACTTTTCACTTTATTGTGTTCTTCATCCCCATTTGGTTGTTCTCTATATTTTCTAACTCCTTGTTTAAAACTTCTAACTTCTCATTCTGTACATCCATTCTTCTCCTGACTTCTCTGATTTTCTTTACGGTCATTACTCTGAACCCTTACTTGGGTAGATATCCTATCTCCACTTCACTTAGTCCTTCCCCTGGGGTTTATCGTCTTCCTTCATCTGGAACCTGTTCCTCTGCTGCATCATTTTGTCTGCGTTGCTATTTATATTTTTATGTATGTGGTAGGTTAGTTACATTTCTCAACTTTGGAGAAGTGGCCTTCTGTAGGAAAGGTCCTGCACGTCCGTGCAGTGCACTTTTTTCCTCTTGTTGCCCCAGGTATATGCTCTATGGGTTCCCTTATGAGGACTTTGTGGGCCCCTCTGTTGTGGTGGGCTGACTAGGTGGGTGGTCTGGTAGGCTTGATTGGCCCTGAGCCTGATGGGTTGCCACACCCTGCCTTGTATGGATGCTGCTGGCTGCTGTTTAGAGGGGCCTACTCATGAGGTAACTGGGTGCAGAACCCTAGGAAGCCAAGGGGCTAGAGCTAGTTCACTGGTGGGCAGAGTCAGGGTCCTGAAGACTCTGGGGCTGTTGTCTATACACTGGCAGGTGAAGCAGGACCTGGAGTTAATGCTGGATTACTGGGATAAAGATCCAATCCCTGAAAGTCTGGTTGCAACGCCCAAAGATCCCAGAGTTCATTTCAAGTCACTGGGGATTGCAGAGGGAGTTCCTGACACAGGTGGGCATGAGGTCTGGGATATCCCACTAGTGGACAAGGCCAGGGCCCAGCTGGTCCTAAGGTAGGATCTGGCCCGCTGTGGACAGACTGTGTCCACAGGCTACAGGATCACAGTTTTCTTGTGTCTAGTTTCTACCCCCTGCTTTGTGAGGCTGGTCTAGAGTCTTGTACAGGCTTCCTGGTAGGAAAGGCCAGGGCCTGCCCACTGGTAGGTAGATCTGGGTCTTGGTCCTCTAGTGGGCAGAGCTGTGTCTAGGGTCATGTCTAGAGGTGTCTGTGGGCTCAGGAAGTCTTTAGGCAGCCTGTCTGCTGATGAGGGGGACTGTGTCCCCACCCAGTGAGGTGTTTCGCCTCAGGTGTCCCAGCATGGGTGCTTACAGGCTGTTGGGTGGGGCCAGCTCTTGGTGCTAATGAATCAGAACAGCAGGAACCAGCAACATTATTCACATGGTAGAATGGTCCTAAGCATGGCTGCCACCAGTGTCTGTGTCCCCAGAAAGGGTCACAACTGTCCCTTATCCCTCTGAGAGACTTTCCGAAGACTATCAAGTGGGTCTATCCCAGACTTCTATCAAATTACTGCTTTGGACCTGGGTCCTAGTGCTCATGAGATTCTGTGTGTGCCCTGTAAGAGTGAAGAATTTTATTTCTCCCAGTACTGTGGGCCTTGCAAAATTAAGTCCCACCAACCTTCAAAGCCAAATGTTCTGGGGGCTTGTCTTCCCCGTGTAGGATCCTTGGGCTGGGAAGTCTAATGTATGGCTCAGAACTCTCACTTCTATGGAGAAACCTCTGTAATATAATTATTCTCCAATATATGGGTCCTCCTCCCAGGGGGTATGGGATTTGATTATATCTCAAGTCCACTCCTACCTGTCTCATTGTGGCACCTTCTTTACATGTTTAGTTGTAGAAAATCTTTTCTGGTAGATTTGGTCTTGCTCATCGTTGGTCATTCTGCAGAGAGCTGAGATATTCATGTGCTTATGAGAGGAGGTGAGCTCAGGGTTTTTCTACTCTGCCATCTTTGCCATTCTCTCTACTGTGATAATTTGAGGCTGTGTGAATACCTGTTCCTCAACAAATTTCCATTCAGTGGGTTGAGCATTCATTAAGGAGGACTTTCCAGAATCCATTATCAAATTAGTAGCTGTAAAACTGTGGTTTTATACTTTATCATTTACTGTATATTTATTAGTTTATATTCTTCTGTAAATAACTTTTCATCTTACTAAGACTCATGAATTTTTTTATTCAATATGTCATAATCTATTATTAATCTTTTGTTTAATATTCAAATTGTCAAGCAGGAGCTCTTACAACAGAATTCCTTTGTCCTTTTCACATCTCTTCATCAGTGTTTTGACACTTCCTTAGTTTCTTTACAATTTATTTCAGACTTACTTTTAACATTTCCTATCTTGTATCTGG